>JAAMXP010001039.1:0-40886 GCA_019693395.1 Ettlia oleoabundans | reverse complement strand
GGGGGGATACTTGGCGATAAACAACTGCAGTTAACAACCGGGTGGGCAGTTACCTGTTACAACGTTGCGATTCACCTGTGGGTCACCATATTAATGCACTAATCTGCTTGCTTGTGCTTCCTCGGTGTTTCAAACTTTTCATGATGGAGTGTGTGTCACTGCAGGTCTGAACTGCGGGCGCTGGGACTACATGTTCAGCTTCATAAAAACGCTGCGCAAGTGAGGCGGCAGTGGGGAAGTGGGTCGTCTGGGTGCTGCCTGGGTGGGCAGTCATGGTCTGGAGGGCGGGAAGCGCCCCTGAACGCATTTTGGGAAGCCGCTGTCTTCTTCCCAGCTGGTGTGGACCAGTCAGCCCGGAATGCAGGGGCAAGGTTTACCCCATGAATGTGCCATGGTGCTCAGGGCCCAATTCTGCGCCTGACCGCTGTACAGGCTGTGTTCCGCCCGCTTGCCAGTCCCTTACCGCACTCACTTTGCCGCTGCTCCCACCCCACCCCATTGCACCGCACTCCCCGCCGATGCCCCTGCAGCGACCCCACCCGCATCTTCCCCGACCGCGGGCTGGTGGGCATGGACCAGCCATTCCTGCGCGCATACACGCAGCTGGTTATCAAGACGTGCCACAGGCAAGAAATCTTGCCTGCATTGCACTATAGTGATTGTCCTCGTGTTTGTGTCTCTGTATGTGTAGACTGCTCATCATTTGGTCTCACGGTTTGGCGCGAGGAGGTCAAACAGGAGCCACGGCCTGCCAGCATGGAAAGAGGCTGTTTGTTGTGCAGCCCTTTGCCGGTTCCCTTACCCTCCCCCTATGTTGCTCACGGGCTGTTGGTGCAACCTTTCCTTTTCAAGCGCAGGCGGGGCGTGCACGCCATTGGCGGCATGTCGGCGCTCATCCCGGTGAAGGGCGACCCGCGTGCAAACGATGTGGGTCCCTGCTGCTAGTGAAGGAGAAACCTTGGCACAGGCACAGGGCTTCTGCTACTGCTTGTGCACATCCTGCCCATATGTGCACCTCTCTGAGTCAAACCCTTGCTGCTGCATGTGTGTCGCCTTTCTGTCCCCGCAGGCCGCTTTTGACAAGGTACGCACGGACAAGCTGCGGGAGGTGATGGACGGCCATGACGGCACATGGGTGGCACACCCCGGCCTCATCCCTGTCGCCAAGCAGGTGGGTGGGTGGGTGGGTATCAGCATGGCTTGTGGCTTTATGGACAGGCAGATAAGCTTCTTCCTTCCTGGTTGCATTGTTGGGAACAAACACTTGAGGTGACCTGCCTGCTGACGCCTGGTTGTCTGCCCAACTGTCCTCCCTGGTGCGCAGGTGTTTGACCAGCACATGCGTGAACCCAACCAGATCCATTCCAAGCCGCGCCACGATGTGCGCGCAAGCCAGGAGCAGCTGCTCAAGGTGGGTGGGCTATTGTGGGATCAAACCAAGCTGGGTGGGCGGCTGGATTGCTGGGGAACTTGGGCGCATGATCAAGCTGAACACGCAGGAAAACCTGGAGACAAGAGAAACTTGAAAGTGCACCATGGCTCTCAGCAAGAGTTCCAGCTGCCTTTCATCAGCCAGTTGGCCAGCGGGCCAGGCTAGCTGCCATCAATCCGCTGCTTGGCAACTTTCTGGGCATCACCCTAGTGTTCTTTCTTTGTCACCGCTTACCTTGCTGCTCCGCATCCCCACCGCCCTCCTCTTTTGCAGGTGCCTGAGGGCCCGCGCACGCTGGGTGCGCTGCGTAACAACGTCAATGTGTCCATCCAGTACTTGGAGGTGAGCCCCACCCCCCCCCCCCGCCTGCCCACCTCTCCCTTTCACACATGCACGCATAGCAGCGCATATGGCACCCTGGCATGTGCAAGGCACAATGGCAGACGTGCGGCACCGGATGCTGGCAAAGGCTGTGACATGGTTTGTGACACACTGTTCCCACCTACAGGCCTGGCTGGGCGGCAACGGGTGCGTGCCTGTGCATAATCTGATGGAGGATGCCGCCACTGCGGAGATCAGGTGGGTGGATGGGTGGGTGGGTGGTCGTTGGATGCCTCTATGCTTCCTCCTGCATCCTTTTCTCTCTATCTTGCTAGGTGGGGTGCGCTGCAAGCCCCGCATCTATCCAGCCACCATATGCAAGTGCAGCAACAGACGCCCACCCCACCCCACCCACCCCAACCCTTCTGGTCCATGCAGCCGCTCCTCTGTGTGGCAGTGGCTGCGCTACGGTGTGGCCCTGGATGACGGCCAGCCGCTGACCGTGGACCGAGTCAACCTGGTGATCCAGGAAGAGCTGGATGCACTCAGGCAGCAGGTGCGGGGATGGCTGGGTGGGTATTGTGTGAAAAGGCGTGTGCATGTGTGTGTATGTGCATGTATGTGGTCTGGGCTGTGAGTGGTGGAATGCAGGGTGTGCTTGGGCTGTCAGCAGGTTCTGGGGACCCTTTGCGGCTGTACTTTTGAGTGTGTGGGGGGTTTCTTGCTTCAAGGCGGCATGGCGGCATCAAGGCTCCTTCTCACCCCATCCTCCAGCTTCCTGACTTGAGGCTGTGTTGAACTGTCGAGCTTGCTGGTGTTGTGCTTGGTTCTTTTGTACAACCATGCAGGTGGGCAACGCGCGTTTCGCCACCGGGCACTACCTGGACGCCGCCTTCCTCTTCAAGTACCTGGCGACCAGCACGGAGCTGCAGGTGAGCCCACCGTGCACACACAAAATCAGGTTACGCTTGCCTGCCTCGTGTTGCAAGCCGGCGTAGGCCACGGACAGCTGAGCAGCCAGATAGGGGGAGGACAGCAGGGCAGCCAAGTAAACGGTCGTTGTAGCCGTGGCAGATATTTGTTTCACTTTAATTGAACCTTTATGTGCAGCGGACTTGCATGATTATTGAAAGCTGCGTGCGGCAGCCACCAGCCATAGGAGCATCTTATGTGCACTGCGTTGCTGACTGGTCTGCTTCCTGCCTAAATACCCTCGTGTTGTGCCTGCTGCGGCCACCAACTGCAGGACTTCCTCACGCTGCCTGCCTATGAGATCCTGGTTGCCACGGAGTTTGGGCCCACCTGGGGTGCGCAGCAGCCGGCGGGCGCTGGCATGCGCAGCCGCCTGTGAGTGTTGGGGCTGAGGGTGCAGGGCCAGCGAGCCTGGCAGCCTGCACACAGCTGGCGCTTATGTGCAGCTGGACGTGTGGTGGCCAGCAGAGGCGCAAATACGGCAGGTGACCTGCACCGTAAGTGAAAGACACAAGGCAAGCACAACAAAAACACACACTCATACATGTAGCCAACACGCACATACGCTGGCTAATGCAGACCTATGCATAGAGTAGATGCCGCTTGCCCTGAGCATGCAGTTTTGTTTGTTTTGCGCGAGATACCAGCACCAACACGGAAAGTGCTGCTCGCAGCAATTTTGCGCATTTTTGATAGAGATTTGCAAGCCTTGCTTGCCTGTAGCGACCCAATTACGGGCCCAGATTACATGTAGCGCACTTTGATGAAATGCACCCTTAGCGAATTGTTGCTTAGCGATTTAATTACTATCAGCGAGAATGGCTTATAGGCATAGAACAAAGCAAAGGCAGCAGCAGGGTGGGTGCTGGAAGCAGGTATCGGCAGCATTTAGCGTCGCCAGGCGCTCAGGCTCCTATGCTTGTGACGCCTTCATCGGTGGAATCACTCCGCTTAGCCTCCTTATACCGCTGGGCCAGCCTTGCTGCCTGCTGCCGCATCTGCAGTGGCAGGGCAGACAAGCAAGCCGATTTCTGAAGGTCCATTGGTCTGTACATTGCGATGTGGCATTGCATGAGGCAACGTTTGCAGCGTTAACATAAGTACACATTGCCCTGCTCTGAACTTCACATGCCTGCAACGGTTGCTCCAGCCTGCCAAAGGCACTCTCACTCTCACCTTGTCCACTTTGTCCCGCTGGAAGTACCCACTAGACTCTGCGGCCTTGATGGCCTACAGCAAAGCATTGACCACGCCAGCCGCTCAGTCACAGCAACATGCCACAACGCCCATTGGCTGGAAACCTAAAGTCGCTCGCAGATCAGGAGTAGGGAATAGACTGCGCGCATACTTGCTGAATGCCTGTGTGCTTCAACTTGCCTCTCGCCTGCCTGCTTGCCAGCTTGTGCCGACAATGCAGTGCCAGCCACCCACCTGAAGCGTCTTCATGAGTTTAGCCTTGATCTCCTTGCGAGAAAGCTGGGGCTTGCCTTGCTGGGCCTGCACCCCGGAGGCAACACCTGCTGCAGCGGCCCCAGCTGCAATAGGAGCAGCGCCAGCAGACCCAGAGCCACTAGCCGTGTAACCATCTGCTGCAGGGTTAATGAAGGCCCCAGCGCTTGCCAGCGGTGCTGCTGCCACGATCCCGGCAGCTGCTTCCGGTGCTGCTGCTGCTGCGGTGCTTGCAGGCTTATCAGTAATCGCTATGCTGCTGGCGCTGCCGCTGGCCCCATGGCTGTGGGTTGTAGCTGCGGCCTGAGAATCTACGGCAGCATCTACGCTGTCAGCAGCACTGCCACCTGGGGCAGCGCTGGACTTCTTGCTGCTGCCACCACCCCACAGCATGTCTCGCATGCGTGTTAAGAACGGGCTGGCAGGCGCCTTGCTAGGGCCAGCTGTAGCCGTTGCAGCAGGTGGCGCAGGCAAGCTGGCCGCAGCTGGTGCACCACAGACTGTTGCAGCAGCCGCAGGTTGCTTAGGCTGCAATGGCAGTGCAGGCTTCAGGGAGCCATCTGCTGATGGGCCACCAGAAGACTTACCAATCAGTGCTGCTGCCGTGGCTGCAAGCAGAACACTGCTGCCCGCCGGCTTGGCAGGCAAAGCAGCTGCCATACCGCTGCTAGACCTTGTACCACCAAGCTTGGGAGGAGCAGCGCCTAGTGACCTGACAAGCTCAGCTGTGGGCGCAGCTGCTACTTCAGTAGCTGCAGGATTGACTGGCGCTTGGTCGGATGCAGCGGCACCTGCAGGCACCAACGCTGAACCCGTGGTAGCGGTACGGCTGCTGCTCACGACAGAAGCCTGCTGCTTGACATCTGCAAGTTCTCGCTCCAGCTCAGCAATCTGTGAGCGCACCTGTACCGCAATTGTGGCACATCACACCCAAACTTCATCATACAACGGAAGTGCAAGGGATATGCAGGCTGATGCAGCATGCGTGCAGCCCACCAGCTGCGAAATCTGTTGCTGCTACCATGGCAACCTATTCCACAATGCAAAGTTCTGCTGGCATGGTACGCTGCCAAACATCTCCTTCCTGCTGTCGTTGTGAGGCTCACCCGTGCACCACCATCGGCCAGCCCACTGGAGAGGGCGAGCAGGTTGCGCTTGCGCACAAGCACCGCCTCAAGATCAGCCACCCGCTCCCTGCAACCACAACCGCGCCAGCAAGGAATCAGCAGCAGGCACGCTTGGCACCTCCAACTTTGGTTCCTTAACAACCTGCCAAAACAGCCTCCCGCCACTCAGCTTAGGGGCACCCTGTGAGACCCGACCAAACAAATTATTGAAGCAAGGAGCTGCTGGCAATGACAGGCCAACACTCACTGTGTGGAGATCTTGGGTGACTCCTGCAATGGTGCGGGAGCAGCAGGGCTGGGCTGGCTGCTGCCTGGCGGCTGGGCTGCCGCTGCCACAGCTGCGCTGCCCCCACTGCCACCACTGATTGTCACTGACTTGGCAAACAGGTCAGCAAGCTCGCTGCTGCCGCTCCAACCCTGTGTCGCTGTCTTACCGAACACAGAGCCAGGGCGGCCCGGGCCCTGCTTGCGTGCTGAGCCGCCGCTTGGGGCTGCAACGCTGTGGCTACCAGGCCCAGCAGCACGGGCTGGCGCTGTTGGGCGTGTGATGTCGGTCACAGGGGGCGGTGCCTCCTTCTCCTTGATGGAGAACAGCAGGTCGTGGTCACTCACACCTGCAAGCCAGGCGAAGGGCAGCAAGGTATGAATGCTGGGATACGAAGAACTTAATAACATCAAGGTTGAGCAGTTCATTTGCTGTTTACGAGCAATGCACCTAAATCACGCCATGCAACATGTAATACCCTCGCGTGCAACTATGCTGAGACATAACAAATATGGCCCTCAAGCTTGCAGCACCATGTGCAATGCAGTACAATGCAGCTCGTTTCGACCCAACCGAGGCCAAGGAACCAGCATCACCCCTCCAGCCCACCAGCAAAGCAGTCCAGGTTGGCCAGGAAGGCAAGGTGGCGGGTGAGCTCCGGTGTCTCGCGGCGCTGGTGTGCGTGCCTGTCGTGCAGCTCATGCTGGGTGCGGGAGGCCTCACACTCGGTCGCCTCCAGGCGGAACAAGTCCCTCAGGTCCTGCATAGGAGCAAGGTGGCCGGCAAAAGGGAGCTGAGATTTCAGTTGGAGTGTGAGGAGAAGGTAAGAGCAGACGGCAGTTGGGAGGTGCCAGAAGTTGAGGGGGCACCCCTTGACCCAAACCCTCGCCTGGTCCCGTACCCACCTGCTGCGCAAAGTACCGAAGCTGCTCACCCTCCTCCATGCCTGTGCGTGACAGCCCGCCCTTGAAGACCTGCAGGGCAAAGTACAGGCGGTACCTTTACAAGTGCATGGGGGACCCATGGCTAAGAGGCCACGGCAGGCAGCAGCATTGGTGAACCATACTAGACCTTGGAAATGCAGCTTAGCCTGGCATGATGCAGCCACAAATCAGGCAGTCAGCAATGCGGGCAAGTTTGCAGGAGGCAGGTGCACCTGGCGGCGGTAGATCTTTTCCTCCACCGTTCCGCAGCTGATGAGACGGTACACCACCACATCCCGCTGCTGACCAATGCGGTACGCACGATCCACGCTCTGGTTGTCTGAATGCGGGATATAAAGGAACAAAAGTTACGCACTTGCCAGTTAGGAGCAGGGAGAATACAGAAATACAGACGAGGCTAGCCAGGGGCCCACTAATGACGCAGAATGTGCAGCAATCGCACGAGGCTGTTGAGGAACTCGCTATCAAACTGCGCCATAGTAAGCCCACCTGTGGAGGGATTCCAGGCTGGATCCAAACTGCATGGGCATGGGGAGTAGCATCAGTCTAAGTGAACCACAGATGTTCCAAAACATGACGTGGAGCACGTCTGCTATCCTGCCCCGCGAACCCTGGCTGCGCCTCTGCCGATGCATCAGCAAGCACGGCGTGAATGCCGCGCAACACTTCCACAGCACAGTTCTCTTGCTGCTTACATGATGACTCGGTCCGCCGCCGTCAGTGTCAGGCCTAGGCCCCCCACTTGCGAGGTGAGGAGGAAGACGGGGATGCTGGAGCTGGTCTGGAACCGACGCACACGAGCCTCCCGCTCTGCACAGCGAACGCACCAGCCATGCACATTGGCGAACTCTTGCAATAAGGCGGCACACGACTCCTATCCAGTGTGATGTTGGCTGAGCCATAGTAGTTTAGAGCAACTTTGCTTTACGGTGATGGGCATTGAGAGCACACAACCCCTGGCCTGCTGCATGCCGCAGCCACCACACACACACACACTCACACACCTGCGGCGCTGGCCACAGAGCCGTCGATGCGGCAGTACCTCCAGCCTTCCTCCGTGATGGCCGACTCCAGGATGTTCAGCCTGCAAGGAATGCAGCGAAGGGATGATTGGAGAAATGTGAGGGAGATACAGGGCGTTGAAATAGGGAGTTGACGAGCAGATGGAAGGGCAGGTCTCACTGCAGGAAGAATCAGGCTACGTCAAACAAAACAGAACAGACAACCGAGACAAAGGCCGTGCGTAGCATAGTCCTGTAAGGGGTCCTCGCTGCAGCTGCGATGCATAGCAGGTGTGGTTGCTGCTCACATTACTCGCGACTGGGAGAAAATAAGTGTGCGGTGCCCCTCTGCCACCAGGTTGTGCAGCAGCCCCATCACAAATACAGTCTTGCAGGAGGCACCAAACCCTGCACAAGGCATCAGGGTGGCAACAGGCATGAGAAAGCAGGATACGAGGTGACATCCACAAATGTAATGGACGAATTGATTGGCAAATCAGCAGTTTGTGAAACCACTAAAGCACTTGTGGTGTTCCCTGCATGATTAAAGGTAGTAATGCACAACAATCAAAAACCCCTTGGGCAGGCAGTGATCAACCTGTGACTTGGCCAAATGTGCCATTCACCTGTGGTGTGCACCTCTTCCAGCAACCGCTGCTCTAGGTCAGCACTGGCCCACAGGCTCCACTCCTCCTCCCCTCCAGCCCCTCCCGAGGCTTCCATGCCTCCTCTGCCATCCTTGCCACCCCGCCCACTGCTATTGGTCTTCAGCCTCTGCGGCTTGGCGCGGCGGCGGCGCTGCCGCTCTCGCTCCTCACCGCTGCTGTAGTCCTCACTACCTGCTTGCCAGGAGCCCAGCAATTGTGCAGCAGCAATAAAAGTGGAGGACGATCCGCAAATGCAAAGCTAGTAAGGCCTGCTGGAGTTATAGGGGGTACGGCTCACACCGCACCCTAATCTTACCACCGCCCCTGCTACGCACTGTCTCCCTCTGGTTACTCACCTGACTCACAATCTTCCTCTTCGCTATCCAGGAATTCGATGCAGCTGCCGTCGGAGTCTGAGCTGTCCTCAATCTCATCCGCGCTGCCGGCGCCACCCAGCCGTGCCGCCGCCTGGCGCCGCGCACGGTTGACGCCAGACACAATGCCGTGAGCGGCACGCTCTGATAGCAGCGCTGGGTGGTCGCACACCTGCAGGACAGCAGATATATGAAGCGAAACGGTCTGCATCCACTGGGTTTCAAGAAGCGGCTTAGAGCAGGTATGGCGGCGAGAGCATAGCAACCACAAACCGAGTCATCTGCCAGCGCAGCCAGCCAACCTTCTTCAGCACTGTGATCGCTGCAAGTGCAGATGCCGTCTGGTTGAACACCTTTTTTACAGAATCTGCAGCTTGAGTAACTGAGGATCAGGCTCGCAAACCAGAAGAGATGCTGCAGCACAACCCCTACCGGCCTGCAACATATGCCAGGCATCTCAGTAACTTGTGGCAAGCGTTTCTTGCAGCCACTAAGGCCCGCGGTGCCAGCTTCTGAAGAATGGCAGCAGCGAAACATGCACAAATTCATCCCCACCTGAATTGAGGAAGGCCTGATACACGCGGAGCTGCATTGGTTTCAGCTTCAACCACACAATCAGGTCGTTCTTGTGAGGCATGGTGGCAGGCTTGGCGCAGCCTGGCCCTGCCTGTGCTGCACCCTCTGCCTGCTGCGTGGCGCTGGGATCAACACCACTTTGCGCTGTGCAATCTGCAGCGGCTGGCTTGAAAACCTCCTTCTTCTCGCGCCTCAGCATGTAGGGCGCAATCTCCTGCGGGACATTGGCGAGGGACAGCCAAGCTTTGATTTACCAAAAGCTCAACACAACCTTCATCTGCTGCTAGAGCGGCGACTCCAGCTTGAGGAACGAGGGTCTTGCCAGCCAAGCCAGACACCCAAAAATGGATTTTGATAACCTACAGTCTGCAACCAAACCAGAAAAGGCCCGCACCTGACGCAGGCGTGCCGCTGCCACGGCACCTCGCTCTCGCTCATACTCAGTGGCATGCTTGTCGCTGCCAATGGTTACCACCTTTTCGTAGCGATCCCTGCACTTGCGGCGGAAACTCAGTCAGACTCTATGCCATCAAGACAGGAAGAGGTTAATGGAACGGGCGACAAAAGAGTAGCCAAGCAGCCAAATAAGGCAGCCAAGCAGCTCAGTGCAACGGTAAAAGTCAGATTTGCGCATTTCCTGTTTCTCAAATCACGTCTCTGAATGCACAAAGGTATCAACCTCACCTGAAATCTGCAGGCTCTCCCAGCACATCCGGTGCACAAAAGTTGAATAGAGCCCACATTTCCATCAGATTGTTCTGCACTCGCACAACACGATGCAGTGCGGGTGTAGTTCGAAAAGCAGACCAAGCACATGCAAGGCAGTTGATCATGCCTGGATGTGCGTAGTCAAGGCCTGGACATGTATCTCAGAATTATCGCGACACCATGACAGCTTGCAGCCTGCATATCCCTGAAGCCCTCCCCCTGGTTCCAGCCAGCCCTCACCTGTATGGGCGTGCCGCTGATGATCACCCTCAACTGCACCGGCAGTTCATCCAGTGCCTTGCGCAGCTGCATGCGTGGGTTCTTCAGCTTGTGGCCCTCGTCTGCAGGCAGGCAGGCAAGGTCGTGGGGGTGGGCTGGTGTCAGGAGCAGGCCAGTAGGGGCCCATTGCTGGGCAAACAGTTCCTAACTGCGGCGCAGGCAGGCCGCTTTCTGCCCAGGTGGTGGATGGTGCAGATGGGCGGGATGCATGTTGGCATGGCGTGCAAGCAGCTGTCTGTCCCCTGCTACCCAGGCACGTAAATAAAATAAACTGCGTCTGCTTCCTTTTACTCAGGAAATTCCCTCCAGCACCCCTCCAGGTTAGCCGCTGCTCTGGCGTGTGCGCCTGGTGGTTGACATCAGGACCCACGACCCCCATCACCAGCACCCGCCCAATCTGCGGTGCGCCTCCCTTGCTGTTAGCACCACCATGCTGCTGTGTGCGGCTGAAGGTTGCTGCAGCACGCACCGCAGATCATGACATCCCACATGGGCCCATCATCGGGGTCGTGGTCTTCATGCTGTGCCAACACCTCGGCATTGTGCAGCAGCATGCCATAGGTGGTGAGCAACACGCCGCGCTGGCGCATCACACGGCCCAATGTTGCAGCCCTGCATTGTATATGTGATTAGCCTCGCTTGAGCGTGAGAACTAGCAGAGCCACTGTTCAAAGATGGTAGGCATCCAGTCTGCATTCAGCCAGCCTGGAAGATGGTAGCCCAGATAAAGAAAGCAAGAAGCAAGCCCAGCAGCTGAACAGCCTGGCCTTTCCATACGAATGCTGCCAAGCCGCCTGCCATCACGCACCTCTGCCCAGGAGTTCCATCATACTCATGTGCACGCGACTGCAGGCCGCACACGCCCAGCTCCTTGCGCCACTGTGCCAACAGCGTCTTGGGGGCCACCACAATGGCGCGCCGAATTAGCCGATTCTCAATCAAGCCTGCCAGGAATGCGGCACACTGAATGGTCTTTCCTGCGCAAGGGTAGGTCGTGGCACGGCAGGTTTTTCAGTGTAGCTCCCAAGGTGCAGACCCACACCATCATGGGCAAGCTATGGAGAGCTCATCGATATGTAACTGATAACAGGCTGATATGCAGCTATGGAGACCTTTACCAAGCGCTCCCGCCAGTGTAATTCTGCTGCCTCATCTACCACCCATCCAACCCCACCCACGTGCCTAGGCCCATGTCATCAGCCAAGATGCCTCCAGACTTGAGGCACCAGAGGCTCCACAGCCACTTGACACCCTCAACCTGGTGCGGGTAGAGCATGGTGGAGGCCTTGGCACTGCAACAAAGAATGCATGGGTTGGCGGGTGCTTACGGGTTTGTGTAGGAGAGTTGGAACCAAAAACTGGTAAAGAACCATACTGGGTGCATATAGATGTGAGCTAACCTCAATCAGATTCACTGGTCATAGCCTGTGTTACACTATCTCGCAAGATTGGACCACTCATATGCATGTGACAGCTGGTAACAGCCGTGAGGCGCTGCATTCCGGAGGCAACGTCACTTACTTGAGCCTGAACTGTCCCCGTTCGCCCAGCACTAGGCAGTTGTTATTTTGTTCAGAACTCTCGGGGCTCTCCTCCCTTCCTGGTTCCGTGTGCTGCGAGCGGGCGAGGTCCAAGCGGGAACGGGCAGGTGGTGCAGTCGGTGCACTGGGGTTGCCGCGGCCGGCTGACTTGCCCTTTTCCACCGCCAAGCCACCCATCTGCGCCGTGATGTCAACATCGTCGTCATCCTCCACCACAGCAGTGGTGACCACAGGGCAAAGCTGCTGAGGTGGCTGCGGCAGCGGAACAGCTCCCGCCTTCCTCAGCCGGTTGAGAGTGCTGCCTGCCCCGGGGGGTTTGCCTACTGCACCAGCTGGGCCTTTTTTCTCCTCTTCGCTGCTATGACCGTCCAGCACGGTAACGGGCTTGCTGCGGCCTGTCGTGAAGGACTCTTCTTCCGAGCTCTCCGAGCCCTCCAAGTCGCGATAAGCAACCGCGTTCTGCCGTTGTTGCATCTTGCGCTTTGCCGCAAGCTGCTCTAGGATGGCCTTGCGACCGTCTTTGCTCAAGGCCCGGCTCATAGAGGGCGCTCCGACAGGCCGCGACAGCGAGAAGCAATCTTCACCGGTTTTTGGCCGCCATGTTGGGACGAAAACGAAGCGGACAGTTCAATAGCGGCAAACTAAAACCGCGTGCGGCGTCGTGCGGTGAGCAATGTACTACGGCGCCCAGTCTGGGCTTATGAGGGAAGCGATCGCGATGTAATCTGCATCAATAGGCTTTGACGTATACACTACATCCCACCACGTAGTATCCCTCTGCGCCACTCTTGCGTTCGGCTTGTGACCACTTGGCCTCTGTCGCCCGCCGGGCTAGCGTATGGCAAGTAAAAAAAGGTTTCCAATCTGCGCCCAACAAGGGAAAAGACAAGTGTGCGCTGCGGGCAGCCATACCCCTGCCGCCGCCTGTGCCGCCAACGCTACCTGCCCAGCCGGCATTTTGCATTGAGGGGTGTTCTGATAGCAAGTGCCGATGCTTTTTTCCTGGTTGCAGTGAAGGTCGGCCTCATGGGGCCTGATGGCAATGCTGCGGGCCCCGCACATGAAGGCAGCGACTGTAGCCCGTCTCGCGGTGCCGCCGAACAGCTTGAGCAGCCAGCAACCAGCACCTTGCCTGCAAGCAACCAGCAGGGCTATGATGGAGGCAGCCCAGCTGGGCACTCGACACGCAGCCAACACGGCGAGCAGCAAGAGCCACAGCCGATGCAGCTAGATGTGGTAGGAGGGCGGCATCAGCAGCACCCTGGGGAGGTTGTGATGGAGGAAGGCCCACAAGCGGCTAGTCAGCTGAGTGACACATCAGCTCAAGCAGAGGCGGCATCTCAGGAAGAGCAGCTCCAACAAGAGCACCAGCATCCACTCCCGCAGCAGCAAGGCTCACCCCAGCCGGCAACGTCACCAGGTGATGCTGAGCAGGGTGAGGGCTCGCCAGCGCACATGGCAGTGGATTCAAATGGCGCCGCAGACCACAGCCCCAAGCATCATGAGCAGCAGCAAAGCCAGCAGGATGAACAACATCAGCAGCAACATCAGCATACGGCACCTTCTGACGAGCCTTCAAAAGCACAGCCAGGTGCCGAAGGGGATGTGGAGGCAGCCCATGCGGCGGTCCTGGAGCAGCAGCAGACGGCACTGGAGCAGCAGCAGAAGCTGAACGAGCTTGAGGCTGTGCTGCGGCAGCCTGACGCTGTGATGGAGCCGGCCATCATGGATAAGCTGCGGGAGTATGTGATGGCCAATGGCCACCCACAAGCGGCGGTGGAATACTTGACTGACAGCTACGTGGGTGAGTGGCTGGACTGGCTGGGCTGGCAAGCGGGGCTCATTTTCAGCTGGTTGGATCGCTTGTGGTAAGGTGGATGGGGTTGCTCAGGCCGTGTCCGCGGCGTTACCCGTGGCTGGCTGGTTGGGCGAGTTTTCAGTGGACGCTGATGTGAGGTGCCCAGGCAGGCAGCTTCGGTGTGTTGATGTTAGACAGTGTTTTAAGCTGAGCAGGTACTGGGTATGCTGGCTGGTGAGCCAGCGGACACAACTGACTCATCTTGGTTGGCTGGATTTCTGGCTGCCTGGCCATCTTACAGCCTCTGTTTCCCGATTCTTTGTGACGTCTGCAGGCTATGCGCAGATGGCCAGCCTTGTGTGCCGCTGGCTGGAATCAACGGATGAGCAGGATAGCAGCACAGCGCGCGGCGGCCCCGCTGCGGTTGTTGCCAACGGCGCTGCAGCAGCTGCCAGCGCCAGAATGGAAGCGGATGTTACCACCGGCGGTTCCAGGCAGCAGCAGCAGCAGGGGCAGCAGCAGGGGCGCAAGTTGGACGAGGCCTTCTACCTGCGGCAGCTGGCCAAGGAGCGGTTTGACCCCCAACTCTTTGCCACCGTGTTCACCAAGGGAGGGAGCGGTGCCCCGCAGTGGCTGAACGGACTCATAGCGGAGCGAGGTGGGTGGTCCAGCATGCAGGCCTTTGTGCTTTCATCAACCACCCACGACTCTCGTACACCAGAATGGCAGGCTCAGTGGCCTCCGGATTGAGCACGTGAAGTGACGTGGGCAGCCGGGCAGGCAGGTGGCAAGCCTGCCTTGTGTAACCAGCAGGCGGGGGGCCAGCTGCAGGTTCTCCAGCCAGTTGAGGATGCTGCTTGTCTTATCACTGCTGCAAAACATTGGTGTTGTCGTCTGTTACTCTCTCATGATGCAGAGGGTCGGTCTTTAGTGTATGAACTGGCTGGGCGGTACAAGAACTCGCTGCTGCTCAACTTTGCGATACACAAAATCTTGATGCAGCCTGGCAGGGAGAAGGAGGTAGGTGGGCGGGTGTAGCCGTACATATTGCTGGCATTATGGTACAGCTGGTACAAGCTTGTACCGCTAGTACTGCCTGGCAATGCAGTGGGAGCGTGCAACTACCTCACCTGGTCGATGCCATTGCCAAGTCAGGCACACCTGCCACTGTATCAATGGTCCATGGGGTTTGTATGCCTGACGTGCACCCAAGTATCATTGTCAACCCGGCATGTGCAAATGGATATGTGTGTGTTTAAACACAACTCATCCTTGTTGTTCTTTCTCCTTCTCCCTTCATCCTTATCAAGCACCAAGCAGAAGGCACTGCGCTTGCCCCTTGGTTCTACTGCCTGCCGCCTCTTTTCTCTGCTTTCCCCTGCAGGTGGCTGCGGTTGGCGGCAGCTTAGCGGGCTACTTTGGCGTGTTTCACAGACTCATGGCCGCAAAGCTGAGAGAGGCGGCGGCAGCCAGCGATGAGGCGAGCCTGGCAGCCCTGACTCGAGGGCTAAAGGAGGACTGCTGCGCCAGCCAGCACACATACGTGCACGTGCAGCAGGTGGGGGGCAGCGCCGATGTCGGCTGCGTCCGGGATCCATATTTTGCAACGACCGACTTGCTGGAAGTGTGTTACAAAGAAGGAGGGCGCTGGCCAGCAAAGCCCCTATACCCCCCCGCCCCCCCCCCCCACACACACACACACGCACATTAATCCCTGCCCACCACTGCCTGCCCCCCAGGTTCTGACTGAGCTTGCCAAGCACCCACGTGGCGGTGCGCGCTTCCGCCGCATATCTCAGGAGCTGGAGGAGCACGCAGCGGCGCTGCACGGCCCTGTGGTGTGGAAGATGCGGCAGTGGTTTGCAGAGCCAGGTGGGTGCGCTGCTCATTGGGTGGCTGGGTGGCTGGGGCCTGTGTGACTGGGTTGCTGAGTCCGGGGCGGGGCTTGTCGTCCTTATGGGCCCAGTTTGTGGGGTGGCAGACTAGAATGAGTTTGAGAGTGTTGGTTGAGTGAGGTCAAGGGCCTGAAGCAGACGGTGGGCCAATGATAGTGTAGTGCAAGTTATCAGCCCCCATGAGCATGAACATGCAACCACCCTGGGTGCCCCTCACCGCGGACCCACCCACCCATCCCACCCCACCCACGGATGCACACATCCCGCCAAACAAACCGGCTACAGGCCAGCCCGAGCAGCACTATCAGGTGGCGGCGCTGCTGTCAGACGTGCTGGCCAGCTCAGTGAGCGGGGTGCCACCCGCGTCAGAGATGATCAAGCTGTACCGCCTCTACTTCCCACAGGGACAGGTATGTACCGCTGATGCTGCTTGCGACAATGGCTATCATTGTAGTGCTTGGTGGGGACAGGGGTGGTGCGCAAGTGTGGTGCTAGTGGTAGTGCAGGTGTTGGTGGTGCAGTTGGTGGCAGTTTGGCAGTGGCGCCCAGCTGCCCATACTTGTGCTATTGTGCAGGAGCAGCAGCCACCGCCCATCTCCTTCCTGCGCCACCCCCGTGTCTTTGAGGTGCTGCTGCAAGGCCTGTTCAGCCCTGGGCGCCAGCTGCAGCCAGAGTTGCTGCAAGCCTACTCCGGACTGCTGGCGCTGGCAGCTGCAGCGGACGACCGTCGCCCTGCCGGCACAGCCGCTCACTCGCCCAACGATGCAGCCGCCACAGCCACCACTGGTGTCAGCGGCGGGGCTGGCGGTTCCGCCGGTGCCGGAGGCCAGGCCGGGCTTGGGGTCGCAGCGACTGGCAGCAGTGAGGCTGGTTTTGCGTCATCATTATCGGCAGCGGCAGCGGGAGAGGCGCTGGATCTGTCTGCGGTGCCTGCTACGCGTGCTGCGCTGGAGGGTGCCGCTGAGCTGGCACAGCGCGTGATGCAGGACCAGAAGGGCAGCCAGGAGGACATGCAGCGGGCGGCGGCAGTACTGGAGTATCCCTGCTGCGCTGCAGGTAAGCCAGGGGGAAAGGGGATTAGTTTTGCCGCGCTTTGCATGCCAGCCGGTGCGGTTTGCTGCACAAGAGCCCTCTCACAGCCTGCGCCTATTCAAGGCCAACTTGCATACACGTCCACTCAACCTTCAACCCCAGCCAGGCCTACCTTGCACATCAAAGCTCCGTTCACGCTGACGTTTACCCGTGTTCTGTTGCGACACTGTTGTTGCCTTGCAGGCCTGCTGCGCGCGCTGGGTGCCCAGCTGACCCGCCCCGATTACTGGCAGACCGCCTACCACCTGCAGAAGTCGCCGCCCTTCCTCTCCCTGCTGTCCCTGCTGGTGCCACGTCAGCCAGCGCTGCACGACAGCCTGCTGCAGCTGCTGGGGCGTGCGCTGGGTGCGCTGGGCAACACCAACCACGACATGGCCAAGGGATTCCTCAGCATAGCGGTGCAGGTGCATGCCATGTTAACGGCGTGTGGGTTGTGTGCTTTAACTGTTCCGCTGCTCTGCACGTACACCTTGTGCTGGCGAGCTGACTGCTGGGTGCTTTAATTGCCTGCTGGCGGTGACAGCTTGTAGTGCAGCCGCTCCTGCATGATTGTATAAAGCTTTGGGCAACATGCTATGCCAGTTGGTCGTGCTGACTAGCATGGAGCAGGCTGTAGGAGTCCTGCTGCTTTGCCCATCGCTGATTGTGCCAGAGCGATGCCCAGCATAGACCTCCTTACCCAACGTGCGCACACCCACAATATCCCGTCATTGACTGTGTGCCTTGCCCTTAACTGTGTGCAGCTCGTATCGGCGGGGCGGGTGTTTGAGGTCCTTCGGTGGGCTGGGGAGTGGAAGCAACGTGCCGACCCCTCCCTTGTTCGCCACCTTGTGTTTGGCATACTGGAGGTCGCAGCCCCGCCCTACTCTCCTGACTTTGCGGGCAGCATGCTCAGGTGCGGCTGGACGGATTGCGGAATTTTTCCCAGTTCCATGCTGTGTTCTTAGTCAGGCGTGCTTTTTTAGTCAGGAATGGGCAGAGTTTCAATCTAGTCGTGATGGACCAGAAAGGTGAGCGGCAGTTAGGCTGTCGCCAACTAGCCTGCTGTCATCTGGCTATGTTTGGCTGTTAGTTTGCGCTTTGAAGCACATGGTTGCGGCAGACCCTCCCGCTACGCTATCCAGACCACCAGCAGTGATAAACTTTTGTAGTTGCCATGCCATATGAGCTACCAGTATCCCAGCAGCAGCCATGCTGTTCCTGCCCTCTCTTGCTCTGCAGGATCATGATGGCGGCGGGCATCCGGCGCCAGCGCCTCAGCGCCCGCGACTGGGCCGTCAAAGCTCTGCTGGACGAGTTTGCAGCAGCTTGTGCTCAGGTAGGCGTGCTAGGAGCTCAGCAGTGACAGCACCTGCCATGAAACAAAGCAACTGGTGGTGGTTGTTGTGTCGACAGTGGATGGTGTGTTGTTGCACAACTTGTGAAGGGGATGTATTCGCCTGCCCCTGTGTATTGCAGGTGCAGTTCAAGCCGCCGCTTAGCAGCCGGGAGGCGCAATTCCTGCAAGACATCTCCGTTGACCGCCCACCAGGCTACTAGGGTGGCGACAAGCACTGCCCAGTTGCTGAAGTGGCTTCCTGCTGCCTGTCAATCACCACCAGGTGCCACTCAGTTGATTCTTCTACACCCTATGCATGCCCTTTAGCAGAGGCATCGAAACCTTCTGCGGGCCATGCTGGATTTGGTGGGCATGAGCTGAAGCTCATGTGTTCCCTTAATGCAGCACCTGTAGATGCTGCATGCCTCCTTGAGCACGTGCACAGCATGCTGACGGTTGCGGTTGTGATGTTGACAGAGCACTGCGGCAAGTGTTCAAAAATTCAGCAGAAAGAGCAAATGAAGAAGGCGCTGCACAATGCACGTCGCCACCCGTGGTTTGGATTTTGCAGCTACAGGAGTAGAGGTGCCAAACAGACAGCGGCATGCAGTTGGTCCCTCAAGGACCATAAGGTGTGAAAGCTGTTGTGACCAGCAGCAGAATGAGAAGTGCCAGGGGCAAGCTTCCCATGTGCTGCAGCATGCTTCTGCTCGACCTCCAAACAAGCAAGTTGAAACCGCAGCCGCTGCGCATTGACGTGCTGGTGACTGGCTGCCACACGTGCTATTGTGCAGGACAGCAGTGCAGGCAGTGGTGTGCTGCAAGGCTGCGGGTTGCATCAATCATTCCCATACGCCGACGGGCTTAGCGGGGGGCATCCAGCGCGTCTTGTACACACTCTCCCCCGCCTTGAAGTCAGGAATCTGCTGAGCAGGAGCATGAGGGCAGGCAAGGTGGGTAGAGAACAAGGCACAGCGCAAACCCTGAATAGCAGCTGGCCAGTATTGCGTCAAAGGTGCCAAAAGGCCCTAACATCATTGATACATCAATGACTCAGGAAGCAGGCAAGCACACCACAGGTACAAGACTGAAAGCATGAGGCAAGTAAGCGAGCAGGCGAACAGCGAGTCAGCAAGCGAGCAAGCGAGGGGTTGACTCACATCCTTCATCACCTCCGCCTGCCTGGCCAGGAAGGTCCTCTGGTGGACCACCCACCGCCGGTCCTCCTCAGCCTGCACACAACAGGGAACAGAAACGATAAACAAGGTGACGCGCTGCAACATATATGGTGAGCCAGGAGAATCAGCTACAGCTCACCCCGAGCTGCCACCGCACCGGCCTACCCTCCCACCCACCTGCAGGAAGGGCACCAGCGCGGCGCGCATGTGCATCTTCTCTGCCTTGAGGGCGCGACGCTCCCGGTTGCCCTGCCCGACCTTGTAGAAGCCGTAGGCCATGACTGCGGCGCCGACTGCGGAAAGGGCAAGGTATTGCGGGAACAACAAACCATTGATGAGAGTTTACAACTGGCAAGAATGTAAGTGGAGTGTGAACATGCACGCTGCATCCGGCGGGACAGCATCTGCAGCTGGTGCTGTGCGCTCAAGCTGCCTGCATCACTGCTGGGGCAAGTGCGGCTCCCCTGCCACATTGTTGCTGTCGCTGTTGTGTCAAGTGGCGTCAACCCTGAGCACCGGCCACTCAACCCACAACCTGCCTCCCTCACCAGCAAAAAGAGTGAAGCCAGCTGGGCCGGTGCTGGGCACCCGCCGTGCGTAGCGGATGGCCGGGAAGCCGCCGGGTGGGGGACCGTCTTGGACCACCGGCATATCCTTCACGGACTGTAGAGAATGAAGGGAGCGAGAAACGCAAGGTCAAAGGGGAGTGATTGGAGCTGCACCCGGAATGCGACCCAAATAGATCGGGTCCATAACCCAACATGTATGTGCAACTAAGCAGCAGTATACCACCGTACGAGCATTGAGCACCCACCTTCATTCCAGGAGAGCCTCTCCTCAGAAACTCTGTCATTGTGACCTATCAAGTGGAGCTAAACCAGGCCCAGTGGCAAATAAGCTTTCCCTGCGGGCAGGGGTAGGTGGTCGGGAGGGTAGTGGGGGGCGGCGTGCGGGGCAAAGGTAAGCGGATGCGTTGGGTCGTCCAACGCTCTCCTCTCAAGCAATACGCTGAACTGCTGCTCCATGAACGATTCAGGAGGTCCACACGCTGCACGCTGCACGCAGCACCGTCCCGCACCTCCTCTGAACCTCGCCCCTGAGGGGCTCCCCGGCGCTGCACACAAGCCTCAGGCGTCGTAAATGACCCAGGCAGTGCACGGAGATGCCCACTGACGCTCGTCAGCAGTGCAACCCGCAACCCAGCTCTCCGAGCCCGCGGTGCCGGATCACAAATTGGCGTGCAACGGTCAAGTATGGGATCCAAAGTGACGGGAGGGCCAGAGTAACATGTCATGTGTTACATGCTGTGCCTGCCCCGCGAGAGTGGAGGCAAGACCCTGCAGCGTCCTGCCCCGGCCCGCAATAAACAGCATGATTGTCATGCGCATGTGGTGGGCATCACGATCGGCCCACTAGAGGGTTGGTAAAGACCGCAAGCGTCGCCCGCTCGCGTCTTTCACGTCCTTTGAGCGTTCTGCTGCGCTTGTATTGATTGGAGGCAATCGCAGACCTTTTCAAAGGTGTATCAAAAGCGATGGCTGCCATTCAACGAGATGCCGACTGCAATATATCGAACAACGAGCGGGAGTTTATTTTAAAGGTAGTCATATATGTCTTGTCGGGTACCTGATAGCCTATGCGCGGGCAGCTCACGCCGCTGCTGGCCATGTGCGTCAGATGCATGGTGCCACTGGCGGCCACCGCCTAGCCTGTTTCCGCCTGCTTCTCCGTCCGGGTCTCATCTGGTCACCCCGCTGCTGACCCGCGCTACAGGCGATAAAGGAGGGTCAGCGCATCGATGGACGCACGCCATTTGAGGTTCGCCCGCTGAATCTGCAGTTTGCACTGGACGACAGCAGCTGCACCGTGCTGCTGGGCCGCACGAGAGTCATGGCTGTGGTGAACGCCACCCTGGATGCCCCTTATGCTGATCGAAACAACGAGGGCTCCCTCAGATTCAACGTGGAGTTCTCACCAATGGCGTCGCCAGCATTTGAAGCGGGTGCGAGCTTGTCGGGCAGGCAACACAGCCTATGGGCGGCTATCCGGGCGGCAGGGCAGGTGTCAGTGGGGTTTTCCAGCTTCAGATCGTTGCGGTTTTCCTTGGCAATGACAGCTTTTGAGGGAGCACCGAAAACATCCATTCCTTTCTGTGCATGTTGGCAGGGCCCACATTCGCACAGGCCACAGCGCTATCGGTTGCTGCTGCTGTTTCTGGTGCTGGCCCTGCTACCCCGGCGGCCCTTCAATCACTGTTGGTGCTGTCACTGCCGCAGGACGTCCGGGTGAGGCTGCGATTGAGGTTGCTCGCCTCATTGAGCGGGGCCTGCGTGAGAGCCGGGCGGTGGATCTGGAGGCACTGGTGGTGCTGGCAGGTGAGAGGGTCGCCTGGTGCTCATGGTGTTGCTGGCAGCTCAGCTGCCTGCTCTTTGCTCCTTGGCTGGCTTGCAGCATTCAACATGTGCCGTTCTGTGTCATATTTTCTGAGAATCATTCGACATGGCTGTGGAGCTGGCAGCATGTTGGCTTCGCATCCCACACATCCAACCACTGTCCTCTCCAGCACCTGCCTCCCTCTCCCACCAAACCCTCCCCGTGCCGCAGGCCGCAAGGTGTGGCACCTGCGGGTGGATGTGCACGTACTAGACCACCAAGGCAACCTGGTAGATGCATGCGGCCTGGCCTCCCTGGCAGCGCTCATGGCATTCAGGCGGCCAGACGTAACGGTGGGGGGTGGCGACGACGGCCAGGTGTGTCACCACTGTGAGTGAGCTGTGGTTGAGGTTACGCTGAGTTGTGGTCGTTGCTGTGGAGGTATGAGGTGTAATGGACTGTCGTCTGCTACCGTGGTCAGCGTGTATTTCAAGGTGCTGCAGGGCATCTGCACCTGCCACCTGCCGCCTGCCTGCCTGTCTCTGCCTGTCCTTCTCGTAATCCACCAGCAGCCACTCTTCACTAGTGACTCAGCCTCTCCCCCTGCAGGCCGTCACGGTGCACCCCCCAGAGATGCGGGAGCCGGTGCCCCTCTCCCTGCACCACCTGCCCCTGCCCATCACCTTTGCCATTTTTGAGGAGGATAGCGAGCTGCTTGCGGTGGATCCCAGCCTGAAGGAGGAGGCGGCGGCAGCTGGCACGTTCACAGGTGGGGTGATGTTGCAACCGTTGACATTCACATGAGGTAGTTCAGGTGGTGAGTTGACAGGCGGGGTGTCAAGAGGGAATCCAGCATGATAGCAGCAAGGCATTTGGTGCAGCCACAAAGGTTGGTGCGGTTGACTGTAAATACTTCACACATGTCGCAGCCATTGCTTGGCTGTGACAATAGTTTAGAAATGCTGGGGATGCTCGGATGGGGGACGCTTGGCGCCTGTCTGCTGTTCATTTTTACCAAGACCGCCTTCCTGCTTCATTCACATTCCTGCCTGCAGTGACCCAGAACGCTTTTGGCGAGCTGTGTGCGCTGCAAAAGGTGGAGGGGTGCGGGCTGACGCCGCCGCAGCTCATGCGCTGCATACGCCTGGCGACGCAAAAGGTGCGCCTCATGGGGGCGCTGTCGTGGTCATAGTGCAACGCCCATACGGATGTTTGCACCAGCCTGTTGCGTTTCTGCAAGCTGTTATATCCCAGTCACCCGCCGCTGTTGTGCCTTGCTTGTGCATTTGGTGGCACTAATTTATTGGGTGCATGTGCAGGTGGAGGAGCTGACGGGGCAGGTGCGGAAAGCGCTGGAGGCTCACGAGGTCGCCCGGGTGCAAGCCCGAGTGCGGCGGCAGCCAGGGGCAGCGGCGCAGCTGGCAGCAGCCAGCAGTGGTGCTGTGGGGGACCGAGGTGTCACTGTGCTGCGTAGCGACCAGCTGGTGCCTCAGGCTGGCGGTGGCACAGCGACTGGGGGTGGCAAGAGCACCGCTATGGCTCTGGATTTGGAGTCCCTGCCTGACAGCGTGCGCAGCATACTGCAGCAGGCGGCAGCCGTTGCAGATGCGGACGAGGATGGGGACGATGAAAGCATGCTGGGCTCAAGCGACGACGAGAGCTCAGGCAGCGAAAGTGAGGAGGATGGAGAGGAGCAGGAGGCATTAGCGGCGGAAGCTGTTGGGGATGCTGACAGGATGGCAACAGATATGGCTGCAGAGCCCAGGCAGCAGGATGGCGGAAGCATAGCGCAGCAGCGTGCAGCGCCCGCAGCAGGACAGGGTGCCATCGCCCAGGAGGCACAGGCTGCAAAGGCCACGCAAGCACAGCAGAAGAAGCGTCGGTCGGCGCATGCGAGTGGTGGTAGCAAGGAGCAGCAGCGCAATGAGCTGGCGGCTATCGCTGACATGATTGCATCTGCTGGTGGAGGTGGCGGAACTTGGAGCAATGCGGCTGATGCAGGGCTCAGTGCGGCCATCAAGAAGAAGAAGAAGCAAGGCAGTGGAAGCAGCACTGGCGGCGGCAGCACTGGTGGGCGGCAGCGGCGGTAGCGACGACGTTTCTGCTCATGCCGCTTGCACCCCTGTCGTTGTTGAGTGCACGGTCTGACACTAAATCTCTGTGGTTATTGCTCCAGTGTGTGTGTTGTTGACCGTCCTGACTGTCATTTCCTTCTTTCGCTCTGCCTGACCGGTGGTGACCGTCCCGATTGCAAGATCAGAGCAGGTTTCTCTGCTGGTGCAGTTATCACCAGGACGGCCACAAGTCAGGTTGCCGAATAGACACAAGTCCAGTCATTACCCGCACTAGCAGCAACTGAACTCCCACTGCCGCCTCCTTATTTGCCCAAGCGGTAATGCTGGGCCAAAGCAGTCACAACCGGTCAAGGGCCCGCCCGTGAATTGGCGAGCACCAGTTGGAATGGGTGTAGATTGTCCAAAGAGCTGTTGAAATGCAAGACCGGCTTGGACCGCATTTGGCGCCGGCGCTTTGGGCGCGCTGAGGGCGCTGCGGGCCACCCTCTAATGGCGGTTTTGTGGACCAAACCGGCTGTTGAAGCCATGTCAATTGCCCATTCATACTCACCTTGATATAGAAATGGGGAAAGGGCGCGGGTTCCAATGACCACATTTGGCAAACCTCCTGGCAAAAGACGTTCTGCTGCCGGCGCGAATCGCACTGCGCAAACTCCCCAGGACGCGCGGCAAGCAGGTGCGAGCTGCCAGGCTGCACCGGAATTCAGGTTGACCAGCCTCCGACAGTGTTCCTATTCAAATGTACTCCGCCTTGTGTTTGCAGCAACTGGCAAAAGACGCAGTGATGCGAGCAGGCCGCGAGGCACGGGTCTAGGCGCCAGGCACGGCCGCCGCTCATCAAGCACTGCCGCCCAGTTGCCCGAGACCGGACCAGCGCAGAGCACGCTGCACAGTTTGGCAGCCCAGACGCAGCAGCAGAAGGGACATACTGCAAACAGAGATGGCAATGAAGGCAATGCCAGCGCAAAGCAAGTAGCCGAGCTGGCAGAGGCAGATGCGGCGGCAAGTGCACTCGCAGCCCCCAGCTGCATGCCACGTGGCAGGCTGTTCCCACACATGCACTCTTCTATAGCACAGCTGCTGGGAAGTCACGGGCAGGACAGCGCTTGGCAGCAGCAGCCTGGCAGCAACGAGGCGGTGGCGTCACCGCTGCATGCCAGCCTGGGAGCAGCCTATGAGCAGCATGGCGGCGACCAGTCCGACAGGTCGCATATACTGCATGACGACGCAGGGCAGGGCTGGCCCTCCTCGCACGTTCGGCAGCACCACCAGCCAGGCATGGAATCTTCCCGTGATCATCAGCAAGAAGCAAGCGATGCTGCACAGCCTGCCAGCGACTACAGCCGCCGCAACATGGCCCGGCTGGGTGGGGAGGGAGTGGCCGGCATTTTCGGTGCAGGTGGGGCGGGCTGCTTTCCTGCTACTCTTATACTGCTTTGACTGCATACTTTTCCTTGCTAACTCTGAAGCACACTGACTTGCCAAGCAGAGCATCATCATCTCTCAACAAGATGCACACAAGCCCTTGGCTGTTTGCTGGGTGCAGGCGCAGGAACACAAGGCAGCACCCGCAACCGCCGCACAGGTGCAGGCGGCATCTACATGTCGTCACTGGGTGACATCAAAGCTGGCCTGTCTGACAGCCAGCGTGCACGGCAGGCAGCGCAGCGGGAGCAGCTGAAGCGGGACCTTGAGGAGCAGATGCAGCAGAAGAAAGAAGCTGAGGCCAGGAAGAAAGCAGAGCTGGCTGAGCTGGAAGAGCGGGAGGACGCGAAACTGAGGGCCTACTGGGCAGCCCAGGCGCGTGGCGGCGGGGACAAGGGCAGCCCGCCACGCGCCGCTGCTGCGAGCGTATCAGCAGCCACAGGCGGGCGGAGCGAGGCTCAGCAGCAAAAGCAGCATCAAGGGGGCGGCAGCCTGGGAGCCACGCCCATGCAGCCAATGCAACCCAGGGACAGGCCAGGCAGGTTGCAAGCGGGACTGTCGGCCACCCCAGAGCCTTTGGGGGCGGTTGCAGGCGGGTCCAGGCGTGGGGAGGCACTGGTGCAGCCAGGTATTACAGTGTTTCTGCCTCCTGACAAAGCAGCTGAGCGCCGGGCACGCCAGGCTATTCACCTCTGCTCTGATAATACCGAGGCGGTGCACCCAGTAGCAGGCACTGGTGACCAGCGGCCAGCACCCACAGCCTGGCAGGCAGATCAGCAGCAGCAGCACCCTGCCCTGCCCATGCTGACCCCAGCGCAGGCGGTTGCAATCCTGGCGGCAGCAAACCCAGCCCTGGCGTCCAGCGGAAGCGCGCTGCTCTACCCCTACGCAATGCCACCCCATCTTCTCCCGCCAGCCACCAGCGCTGGGCCATTGGCGGGAGGCAGTGTGGGCGTTGCAGCCAGCAGTGAACCCCAAGTGCTGTCGCTGCTGAGGGAGCTGCAGCAGGAGCAGCAGCGCATGCGGGAGCAGTTCTCCCAGCAGCTAGAGGCGGTCACTCGGCTAAGTGGCGACGCTGTAGCGGCACGCAGCGAGCGAGACAGGGCCCGCCAGGACCTTGAGCGCGTGCAGCGGCTGCTGGCCGAGCGCCAGGCAGCGACAGCCGCGCCCCCGGTTGGCAGCAGTTTGGCTGCCGCAAGGCTGGCTTCAACACCACTTGCAGCCAGCAGTAGCGAGGCAGATCTGATGGGTGTGACAACGCATGTGCTGCCCCTGGGCGCTCACCGCATTCCCTCCCGCCTGGGAACGCCAGCCACCAGCGCTAGGGCGCCACCGCAGCAGCAGGGAATTGAGGCAGCCGACATGAACCTGCCAGCACGCTATCGCAAGGAAAAGGTGGAACCATGGCAGCAGCACAAGGGAAGTGGCGCTGCAGCTGGACCCTCAAAACAGCCTGCAGCTGCGGGGATGGTGGGCGGGCGTCATTGGCATGCAGGGCCTGCGGTGTCAAGGCCAGCGGCTGGTGGTCAAAGGGCGCCAAACAAGGGGCGGCGTGTGTGAGGGGCAGCTCCGCAACCCAAACTTGCTGAACTTGAGGGCTTGGGTGTGTCCCACCAATGTATGATTAATTACCATTGTGATGTAAGGCGAGGAGCGGGATGTACCAAAAATTGAACCCAAGTCTTTGCTGTATTTGCAGTTCAGCAGTGGCACTTGGCCCTCAGGTAATCAGACACGTGGTCCTGATACTTCATCGCGTGTGCGAGCCGCCACTCTGCTGCCGCTGTCGCAGTCCTCGTGTCGTCCGCTGCCTTGTGCTGCTGCTCGGCCAGCAAGGCAGCGTAGCTGCAGGTGAAACGAAAGGACTGCCGGCACACCTCTGCCAGCAGCTCTGGTGGCAACAGCAGCATGGCTTCTGGCTGGCTGATGCAGGCACTGCACAGCAGCTGAAGGGCCTGTTGCACGAGTGGATTGATGGCTTCACCGCCCCTGCTGCTTTCAATGCTGATGTTGTTGTTGCTGGTCTTATATCCTGCTTTGCCACTGCCGTCGTTGCCATTGTTAACATCGAAAGCCGCAAGCCGCTGCAGCATGTGATCCCATCCAGGCAGCAGCACCAGCAGGCACAGCAGCTCCAGCTCCAGTTGTGTGGCGGGCGAACGCAGCAGGACTTCTAGCACAGTGGAAGTCTGCTCCGCATGCTGCGGTGCTAGCTGTTGTGCCTGCTGTGCTAACAGCTGCGCTGCTGCCGCCGCTTCCAGGCAGGCAGAGCTGGTGAGGTAGAACAAGGCCTCCTCCTTCAGCCGTTCCCCTTCATTCAAGCACTCAAGAAGGCATTGGCTTGGAGTTGTGCTGCTGCTACTGCTGTTATTTCTAGTTCCATTGCCGCTGAGTTGCAGCCGCATGGCCGCTGCTGCTGCCGCCTGTTGTGCGGCGCCATCCACAGTACTTTTCACTGCCGCCAGCTGCTGTAAGAGGGCCAGGGTGGCCAATAGCTGCTGCTCCATAGCTATCTGCCGACTTGGTGTTCCAGGCAATACGATCGCAGCCATGTAAGCAGCAAGCACTGCCTCGAACCAGCGCTCCGGTTCGGCAGCTTCTGGTATCTGCCGCAGCAGGAGGCGCTCCAGAATCAGCTGCAGTGGGTGCTGGCTGATGGCCGGCAGTGCCAGTTGTAGCCCCGCTGGCAGTTGTGGACGCAAAGCCTGCAATGATTTTGTGACCGTTGGTGATCAGGGGCAGCAGAGGACAAGATTTTGCCTCATCAGGTACTGCCGGCGCCAGCGCCAAACATGGCAGCGGCGGCAGCCTCACTTGCAGTCGCTGCCGGACCCCGGCCGCGGCACTGGGGCTGTCTACCAGTTGTTGCAGCGTGCCACCCCATTGAAAGGCCGCCTTCAGCTCAGAGGGACCCCAGCGGAAGCTTGAATCCTCCGCCAACAACAGCACGTCAAGGAATGTGGCCAGGGTGCCTTCCATCGGCATGATCTTGGGCACGAGCTGAACTTAGCAGTGGGATCAGCGCGGGCGGGACTGAGAAACCTCTGCAAACCCGGAGCACAGCATTCATTTCAGCGAAGGTGGAGAGGACACATGTGCTGGATGGGCGCACGGAGGTTTAGAACTTTATGTCTGAAACTTGCTGAGGGACAGCAATAAGAGCCGTTCACTGAGCGGCCTACGCAGAGCATCTAGGTCCCCGGCCCGTTCAAACGCCGGGGAAGCTATGGGCCGCCGAGCTGAGTGATCTTGCAGCTCCATGACCGTGGCGGAGGGCCATAGCGCGCCTCCGGTCGTGCGACTGCAACAGCCGGAGGTAAGCAGCCAGCGGGAAGTGAGGGTGCCTTCTGCGGCTTGCGGGCAGCGATGACACTGGCTTGAAAACAAAAGGCAGGTCAAGGTGCTCTCGAAATTCGGAACCCGGTCTTGTGTGCGGCACACCTACAAAGATCCCCTGCCGCCGCCGCTGGCGCCGCTCTCTCGTCACCTACACTTGAAAGCAGGCCGCAGCCCCAGAATGCGTGTGCGTGGCGGTCAACGTTCGGCCGCTTATATCTGAGGAAGTGCTTGAGGGAGCCCAGCACACTCTATTCGTCACCCCTGGCGAGCCACAGGTGCGGCGGTAAACCGCACCCAGCATCCCATGTTTCGTACCAGTCCTAACAAGTGCTCATGTGAGCAAGCTAGCTGGCTGCGTGCAGGTTGGCAGCGGCCCCCATCTCTTCACATTTGACCACGTATTCGGAGAGGGAGGCAAGGCAGCCAGAACACTATATGAGACATGTGTGGCGCCGCTTGTCGAAGGCCTGTTCAAAGGCTACAATGCCACCGTGTTTGCTTACGGCCAAACCGGCAGCGGCAAGACGTGCGTGGGTTGGCGGTTGAGGCGGGGGGGCGTCAGTGTGCGCACATCTACCATAAATCACAGCACTGGATGCCAGGACAGTGGGTGCAGACATGCAACCATTCTCGTACGGCACCATGCCGGCTGTTACTTTCTGCTCAGGCTGTATTCCCCTGCCATGGCCCTGGCACCTACATGGGGTGTCGTGCATTTCTTCAAAAACCTATGTGCCTTTACTCCACCACATGCTGCATGCATCAGGCCATGCCTGCTATTGCAATGCTGCAAATAGTGGCACTGCTGCCTACCTGCAGATATACCATGGGCAGCGCATTTGGACGAGGTGCAGACGAAGAAGGCGGCGTGATCCCTCGTGTCATGGCTGCTATTTTCCAGCGCATCAATGCAGCGCCCAAGGACATTGAGTTTGCCGTGCGCGTGGGGTTTGTGGAGATCCACAAGGTGACTGCTACTCCTGAGCGGCAAACTATGTTGCGGCGGCCATGGTTAAGCGCACGGACACAACACATGGCTGCGCTGCATTTTACTGCTGGTGTTTTACGATTGTTTTTAACCTTCGAACAACACAAGCTATGCTGATTGATCATAAGTACCATGCCATGCAACACAAGCTGACCAGCGGCAGCATGTCTCTACTGATGGCTTTCCACTTTGTCTGCCTGCACAACATGTCCTTCATATCGCTCCCTCCCCGCCTGCAGGAGGAGATCCACGACCTGCTGTGCACTGGGCGCGGCCCTCACCCGGCGGTGCAAATCCGCGAAGTGTCGGGCAGCGTGTGCCTGGCTGGTGCAAAGGAGCAGGAAGTGCGCAGCCAGCAGGAGATGGTGAATGTGCTCGAGCAGGGCACGCTTCTGCGGGCCACAGGTGCATAATGCTGTTTTTAGTATGTGTGGGTGTTGCTTCTCTTTACAGCTGAGTGCTGCTGGTTTTGCGGGTGCTGCTGGGTGCAATTGTGGGCATTTGGCTGCTCAGTACTTTATGTGCATATTGCTTGGGTGTTGTTGTGGCAGCTGTGCCGTTTTTATATTGCACATGGTGCGCCTCTAGTTGGCTGCCACATGGGTGCGTGAACGTTTGTCAAATGGCATGCGGCGATGTGCTGCCCCAAGGCTGGTTTTACCGACATGGTTATATATGTGGTCGTGCTTGACTGGTTGGGCCGGCAATGTCACCTATTTATTTGCCTGCGCTCTCGCCCTGCCTTTGCAGCCGCAACCAATATGAATAAGCAGTCCAGTCGCTCCCATGCGATATTCACCATCACACTAGAGCAGCGGAAAATGCTGCTAGATGGCACAGCTGCGGCCTCGAGGAGGCGATCGTCCACAGGGGAGGAAGACAGTGGGGAGGATGAGGAGGGTGATGGCGGTGCCGAAGGGGACGAAACTTACCTCTGTGCCAAGATGCACCTGGTGGACCTGGCAGGTGGGCTGGAATTCCAACTTGCTTCCCCTTTGGATGGGGCTGACCTCCAGTTGGTAACTCTGGCTGGGGCATCGGCGATCGTTGGCAGGGCAGACTGTTTAAAGCTGTTGCTCCAGTTACTTCCTAGCTTGTACGACCCGCTTTTCTCTTGCATTTATTCCGTTGCCTATCTTGTGCTTTTGCGGCTTTTCTCTGGTTTTTGTTTCCGCGTGCAGGCAGCGAGCGTGCCAAGCGCACCAAGGCTGTTGGTGCTCGGCTGGCTGAGGGCATAAATATCAATAAGGGGCTGCTGGCGCTGGGCAACGTCATTAATGCGTTGTCAGAGGGCAAGCAGCACGTGCCCTATCGCGACTCAAAGCTGACACGCATGCTGCAGGTGTGCAGGCTTTGGGTGGCATTAATGTGGGACATTATGGGCGGTGCATTGTGCCAGGCTGACTTGAGTCTAATCTTCGCAGGGTCGCACCCAGCTAGGATTTTTGTGCGGTCGTTCTGTACATGATGTAGTAGCTCATCATCACTGCGGAGCAGCCGTCATCAATTGCTCTCTGCTGTCTCACGCAGCGGCGGTAGTTGCTTCCGATTGCAGGATTCTCTGGGCGGCAACAGCCGCACTGTCATGATTGCCTGTGTGTCGCCAGCTGACGTGAACTTGGAAGAGACAATGAATACGCTGCGCTATGCAAACCGCGCTCGCAACATTCGCAACAAGCCGGTGGTCAACAGAGATCCCGTGGCGGCGCAGATAGCGCAGCTGCGGCAGCAGCTGGCGGCAGCACGCGGCGAGAACCAGATTCTCAAGTGAGAATGCTGCAAGAAGAGCATGCCTTGGTGGTAGCTGCTGCACCTTGCAGTCTATACAAACGGGAACACAATGGGAGGGCTCCGGCTGACATGGCAGGTCCTGTGGGGATGCAGGCCTTGGAGTGGAGGGTATATCGGTGGCTGCAGCACCAGCTTGCCTGTTAGCGCCCGGGCACCCAACCTTCAACCCACCACGTATGGCATGTGCTTGCAGGTCCAAATTGGGGCTGGGTGACAATGCAGTGATCGAGGAAAGCAACCCTCGGGACGATGCGCTGCGAGCGAGAATGGAAGAGCTTGAGGCTCGCAACCGTGCCCTAGAGGCAGAGAACGAGCGGCTAAAAGTGGAAGTGGTGGGTAGCTGCCCAGGGTGATCACTTTGGTTACAAATTGGACCCACACGGACTGGCAAATGGCTTGACAGTAATTGGGATTGTGTGCCACAGTGCTGCCACACTTTTAGCACCATTGACACGGGCGCTACCCTGCCGGGCTGTATCAGCTGCCGATATCTGCGACTGCCGTGGTTTTATGATGTGTTGCTGCAGGGTAGTGCACAGGACGACTCGCGCGAGGCAACTGACAAGATGTTGCTGGCCCAGGGGCAGCGTGACCGTCTATTGCAGCAGCTGCAGCAGCGGCTGGGCCCGGATGCGGCAGCCGAGGCAGCAGCGGAGGTGGAGGCGTTTGCAGCAGGCGGCCCTGGCAGCATTGCAGGCGGCAGCAGGGCTGGCAGCGTGAATGGTGATGTGATCCAGTGTCAGTTGGAGCGCATTGCTGACCTGGAAAAGGAGATCAAGCGGTTGAAGAAGGTCTCCAGGTGGGTGGAACGGGGCTGGCGGAAAAGGAGCTTCGCAGACATGGTGATTTGACGCGAGTGGATTCATGATGCCAGGGGCAGGCTTTGGGCAACGAGACGCATACTGCCCCTCAGTGACAGCAACTGCTTGTTTGAGATAGGCGCTACGATGAGCATGGCTGTTTGTGGCGGGCGCAGGCTGACTGGCAAGTTTGTGGTGAGCAACCGGCGCATGTCGATGGGGGGCGCGGGCGGCGACGAGAGCAGCCCCTTCAGCTTCTCTCCGCTTCGCCCCGAGGACCGCGACGGCAGCGGCAACTGGGACGAAATTAGCGAGCTGGAGCTCAACGACGAGGAGTTTGCGGCGCAGGAGCAGGCGCATGTGTAAGTCTAACAGACCGGCCCAGCATGTCAGGAAGCAGCCCTGTGCTGCAATACAGCGCAGCATGTTGCTGACAGGGCTATATTGGCCCCAATCGATGGGTGGTCGCGGCGTGGCATGTCATGTCAGCATGCGAGCAAGCGCATTGTCGACGGTTGCTTAGTCAACGCTTTGGTTACTGCTGGACTTTTTTCTATCCTGCTCATGTGCTTGAACTGTCACTCACCCTCTTCTCCCTCTTGCACCACCGGACGGCCTGCAGCATGCAGAACGCCAAGCTGATGGGCGAGATGGACCGGCTGCAGAAGGAGCTGGACATGAAGCAGGCGACAATGCAGAGCATGAACAGGCACATGGCGCAGAAGGAGGAGCTGGAGAAGGATTTGGCGGCACTGCAGCAGCAGCGTGATGAGCTGGAGCGGGAGCGGCGAGACCTGCAGTTCAAGCTGGAGAGGTTGCAGATGCAGCAGCACCAGTCAGGTTGGCAGATGGAGCGGAAGTGTTTTAGAACAGCGGGCGGGCCATGTCGGATCGAGATGTGGTTGGCTGGTCGCAACATGTCGATGAGAAAAGCAGCGCGTCATTCTCTCATGAAGCGGCAGCCTTGCAGCTGTTCGGCCATGGGAGCTTACACGCCAGGTATTGTAGTCCCACCATTCTTGCATGTGTACCTTTGCAGAGGATGAGCGCCTGCGGCTGAAGGCGCAGTACGAGAACCGCATGCGGCAGCTGGACGAGAAATTCAAGGCGGTGAAGGCCAAGGTGGGGCGAGATTTGGAACTGCTCAACAGTCTGCAGAATAGCGGGCGGTGACAGAGTGCAGCATTCCTGGCTGGCTGGCGCGCCACCTTTACATCTCTACCCATTTATCACACCCTTGTATCTGCCTCACCCAATGTGGCTCTGTCTGTCGGGCTCTGCCATGCTGCTCTTTGCTGCATTATGCTATGCTGTGCTGCACTATGCTGCCTTGCACTCTGCTTCATTTGATGCGTTGTGCGGTGTTGTGCCATGATGCAGGAGCGCCGCATTCTGGAGCTGGAGCGCACCAAGCAGAAGGCCGAGGGGGCGTGCAAGAAGCTGGAAAGCGACATACTGTCTATTAAGCAGCAGAAGGTAATTGGGGCAGCTGTGGTCAGAAGCGATGGTGGGCCGTGCTCGGTTGCTAGCACCTGCTGCACCTCATAGCTTGTTTCGCATAACCATGTATGGTTTTTTGTGGACCGGTTCTCCATTGCCGTCAGGCGCAATCGCATGTTCCAACTGCCCTTACAAGTGTGCGGCTGCCCTCAACTGTCGTGTTATTCCTTGGTGTGCAGGTGGCCCTCCAGCGCCAGATGGAGCGCGGGCACAAGGAGTTTGCCGAGTTCCGGCGGCAGCGTGACCAGGAGCTGCTGCAGCTGAAGAAGCAGGGCCGCTCAAACGCAGCACAGCTGCAGAGGCTGGAGGCACTGCACAACAAGCAGCAGGCGGTGCTACGGCGCAAGACAGGTGGGTGGCGGGTTGGGGGGTGGATCTACTGCACTGGGTTACAGGACCTCAGCTGTGGCGAAAGACAAGTTGTGAAATGCCGCTTGTTGCCACTACTAGGCTGGCATGACAGTGCTGCTATGGGACGCCTATACGTGGCCCGACTGCCAACAAAGTATGTGTGTTGTTCTTTGCTCGCTGTTCCCATGCTGCAGAGGAGGCCGAGGCGGCACGCAAGCGGCTCAAGGAGCTGGAGGATCGGCAGCGGGCCTCCGCCTCTGCCGCCTCTTTGGCCTCTGCCAACTCTGTTGCCCCTCTTCCCACACCAGTGCCTGGCCTGGACCGCCCCGCCACAGCGCCCGCAGCCTCCGCCAATGCCCCTGTCATCATCGTGCGCGCAGCCCTGAGCAACGGCATTCCCACCGCCACGGACCGCTCGCAGTCGTCCGCTGCACTCACGGCTGCCGACTATGAGTGCCAGCCCAACCCGTCTGCCCCGCTTCTGCGCGACGAGAAGTCGAGGAGGGAGTGGGTGGAGGGGGAGCTTGATGCCTACTGCTCCTCCTTTGAGCTGCAGGCAAGGTCGCCGCTTGCATTGTGGGGCATGTTTGGGGCGCGTCTGGACTGCTTGCAGCTGTAGCTCGGTTCTTGTTGCCTCTCATCTTTGTACTGTAACGGCTCTGGCAGGCGTCGGAAGGCATCGGATTAGCTGGCGTGGTCTTGATCTTTTGTATGTATCCTGCCAACCTCACTGCCTGCCTTCTTGGGTAAAGAATATGTGGTTCGTCAAGCTTATGGCTCGCTTGCTCCCAATTTGGTAACAGCGTCCTTGTTTGCACGGAAATACTGCAGAAAATGGCAGAAGGCGAGCGGGCGCAGCGCAAGGAGGTGCAGCGCAAGCTGCGTGAGGTAGAAAAGGCTCTTGCGGCCCTCAAGAACCCAGAGTGGTGGCCTGGACACTATGTGCACAGGTGCGGGCGGCAGCGTTGGCTTTTGCATGAAGCACCGATTCTCACAAATATTTCGTGCTGGTTTTAAAGTTGAGTGCATGTGAATTTTAAACCTCCTGTGTGTGAGGAGACAGTACTGGAGCTGTGTGCGACCCATTTGCCGGCCCCTCTCGTTGTGCCTTGCCTAACTCAAAGACTTTACACACGTTATGTCACACCTCTTGCATTCGTTGAAACTGCCGCCCTGCAGCAGCCCCAATGCGACAAGTGAGGAGAAGCTTGAGGCCCGGCGGGCGCAGCTGATGCAGCAGAGTGAGGAGCACAGCAAGCAGCTGGCGGCCACACTTGCAAAGCTGCAGGCGTCTCGGGAGACAGAAGAGGCACGCAGTAATGTGGCAGGTGCGTTAAACTTTGCTCACTTCATCATCCTGCAGGTTGTCTCGGCAATGATTTCCCCCACCTTGGCTGAAAAGTGCTGGCAAACTGGGTACTCTGCTTGGCAACATTTGCTTGCCATTCATGGTGGAAAGTCGCCGCTGCCTTGTCGTCCATTTGGGCATGCAGCTGATGCGCGGCGCTGGAATGGCGTTCGGACGGTGGTCCAGGCACGAGCCCTGCTCAAGACCATGTTCCACACTGCTAGCCAGTACAAGGAGCAGGCAAGTTCTTTTTAGGTCAGGTCCGGGTCCATGCATTTCGCAACCCATGGTGTGCTGGCGGCAACACCCGGCATACCAGCCAGCACCAGGCAGCCACCATCCACGCATATCTGGTAGCAGGCACGGTCTTGCAGCCTTTGCATGACACCCCATCTGTCTTCTAGCAAACGATGCCCTGTCTTCTGAAAGTCCTGTGCTGACGAAATATGTATGTGAACCCTGCTAGGCTTGCCATCAAATGTGCGAGTGTTGCTGGGAACTGTCCCATCTGCACAAGTGAAACATATGCATTAGACGACCCTGCACCACCTTTTTAATGACCCCTGCAGGCGGTGGAGGCCCAGTCGCAGGTCACTGAGCTGTCAGACGAGATAGAGCTGCTCAAGCTGCGACTGGACATAGCTGAGCAGGAGAAGTGCGACGCAGCGCACCGTGCCGGTGAAGCGCATGCGCTGCTGGCGGCTGCGAGCCAGACTTTGGAGCGCCACAGCCGGCGCCAGAGCGCTGCCAGTGCAGACTCTGCCGCCACCACGCCCGTCAAGCCGCTGCAGAAGACGCCGCGCAAGAGGGCAAGCAGGGGGACCCCAGATGTGAGTGATGTGTGTATATGTTTCAATAGGGTGTCGATGCAGGTACACTTGCGACGGCGCGCCCCTTCTAATAATGGCGCGCTTGCGTGCTGCCAGCGCCGGCCGTTTCCCAGTTCATTAGGTAATCACTGTGGTTATTCTGTCATACTGTTTATATTACATGCTGCAATGTTCCATGTTGCAGAAGGGTCTGATGGAGGCGCGAGAGATCCTGCAGCAGCTGGACGAGCTGACCAACGATGAGGCAATGCCTGGCAGCGGGGATCATGCCGCGGATGCTCAGGCAAATGGGGATGTCAGCGCCCTGGAGGCGAGTGACAGCGAGGTGGGGCAACATCACCGGTGCCGTCATTTTGTGTGCATTGCGGTTAGAAGCGCCTTCCACCGGCTCCTGTTTTCTTGCCAGTCCGTTGAGTCATTGAGTTGCGTGTGCATGCTGCCGCAACCTGTTCGATCCTGCCAGATGTTGTGTTGGTGTGTGCATCATGCTGGCAGAGCTTTTGGCACTGCTGTGTACATGCAGCTGCCGCTCGTGCTTCTCCTGTTGGCATGCCTGCTGATCGGTTCCTGATCTCTCTGTGCCGGCAAGCTCCAGCGTTTGACTACTGCATGGGTGGAACTGCATATCTTGTGCTGCAGGAGGAGCAGGAGGTGGAGGACTACTGGGATGATGAGGAAGAGAATGAGGAGCAGGAGGAGAGTGAGGAGGATGAGAGTGAGGATGAGGAGCGGCACACCCTGTGGGACCCCAGTCAGGCCACCCCCGCACGCGGCTCCAAGCCCAAGAAGGCAGCTGCAGAGGCCAAGCCGCAGCCGCCGCAGCTGCCGCGCCACCCATCCACCACCAGCATGAGCGGCGGCAGCAGTGCAGTGCTGTTGCCAGAGGAGCAGCCCGTGCTCAACCACCTGAACGACATTCTGCGCCGCCAGGGCAAGGAGCCGGTCAGCAAGCCCACGGTGGGTGCCTCCGGGCTGGCCGCCGCAAGATAGGGCCTGGTGTGGCTGGGGCCTGGTAGCTTTGGACTGGGCGCAAAAAGGTTACCCTACTGAGCCCTCATACCTGCACTACTTATGATGCACTCTTTTGGCCAAACATGTGTAGTTCTTCCCACAGCCTGTTCCGTCCACTGCTGCCCTCTTACCCGCTCATTGCGCAAGTGATTTGCCCGCAGATCTCGCTGATGAGGCAGGTGCTGCAGGACCGAATGATCAACGGGCAGCGGTGGCGGCTGGGCAGCAAGAAGCGGGAGGACCTTGTGCGGGACTACAGGTGGCGCCCGGGGGGGGGGGNNCGCGCGCGCTAGGCGATGCTGAGTATGCCTCAATGATGTTAGGTTGAGTGGTGTGTTGCGGGAGAGATGAGTACTTGGCTTTTCATGGGTGATCTGAAATGAATGGAGGTGCATGTGTTTGTAAATGCTGCCGCTGGCTGTCAAACAAGCTGTGCTTCCTCTCGTCTTGATCCCGGCAGAGCCATGCTGGGTCTGAGGCCGGATGTGGACGCACCACAGCAGGCAGCACCCAGCAGCGCCCGTGGCGGCACGGGTGGGGAGAGCGGCAGCGGCACAGCCCGATCCCGCATACTGGAGCACACAGCCTCCAGCCGGGCTCGACGCCACGCCACCGTGCAGCAGAGCGGCTCAGCTGCGCAGCCGCACCAGTCATCAGCAGCGTCAGCTGCAGGCTCTGCTGCTCCGCCCCCCGCCGCCAGCGGCGGCGTCAAGGGCTTTGGCAGCCCGCTGCAGCCTCAGCGCAGCAGGTTCAGCAGCAGCCAGGAGCAGGCTGATGCAGGCTCCACGCCCTTGGGGGCTGAGGGGGTGACTCCCGAGGCGGCAGGTGCGGGCATGCCGTAGTACCATTGCCATTGCAGGGCTTCTGCTAGCGTTTTAGCGATGCCAGGCTTCATTCATACTGTCTCTGCCCCCAGTGCTGCCCCCATGCACTGTGTTGCTAATGCAACAAAGTGGTCCGGCTGTCTTGGTGTCCTGCAGCGCTGGAGTCGCGGGGCTGTGAAACACCGCGCGTGTTGGACCCGTCCCCGGCAGCCGCCCCAGGTGCAGGTGGCAGCGGTGGGTCAGGGGAGGAGTCGAGGAGGCGGGACCTGCACCTGGGTGACCTGCAGCGCCAGCTGGACTCATTGCAGCTCGGACTCACCTCCACCACCGGCATGGCGCCCGGGGCCGCCGGCAGCCGCAGCCGGGATGCACGGCAGATCCCTGCAGGGACCGCAGCCGCAGCCTCGGCTGTGGGTGGCAGCGGCAGCGCTGGCGTGGCAGGCGGGTCGCTAGTGAGCCCTGGCAGGCGCAGCGAGAGCCCCTTGGGGCGCCTGGCGGGGTGGGCCCGCAGGAGCAGCCGCAGCCCGCCACGCGACCGCACCCCGCCTGCAGCGACAGCAGGAGCGCAGTCGGGCGCGGGCAGCGGTGCGAGCCGCAAAGCTGGCAGGCCGGCTTTGGCGGCATACGAGCAGCGGGCCGACCAGGCGGCAGCCTCGGCAGCGTATGCCATGCAGCAGATTGATGACGAGCTGCAGTGGGGAGCAGCGGGGCGTGCTGGCGCTGCTGCCGCCAACGGCGACGGCGGCTCACGTTTGCGCTACCCCAGCCCACGTCCGCCGACAGGGGCGGGCCGGGGCATCATCGGCGGCAGCCTCAAGCTGCAGCAGCAGGCAGGCAAGCAGCAATACGTGGGCAGCAGTGAAACGGAGGCGACGACGTATGACCTTGAAGGTCCAGGGGGGGAGAAGGCAGCGCAGCCCTTGCGGAGCCTCAACGGACACGGCGGCACAAGCGAGGGCGGTGAGGGCGGCAGCAGGACCAGCTCCCCGCGGGACGGAGATTTCCGCAGCGCGGTTGCCCCTGAGAACCGCTCCCGCCCCTCCTCAGTCGCAGCCACCTCGCCTCGGCCTCAGCCGCGGCAGCAGCTCGTCACCCGCCCCCGCACGGTGCCCGGCAGCAGCGGCGGCGGCCTTTCCTCAGTGCCCGTGCCCTCCAGGCCGTCCAGCAACCACAACAGCAACCAGTCCAGCCCGCGCAAGCAGGCCTGGAAGCCACTGTGAGTCAGCAAGCAGTGTGCCGGCAACTTTGAGAACCTCCTGGGGATGAATATGCAGCACACAAAACCAGCCACACACCATACCATGATCCTGGCCGCAGACGCAAGCACTAACTTATTTCATGTGATTCGTGATGTCTGGGCAGCCCCTCCCCTGCACTGTCTGTGGATTGCAATACGTGTTTTTCAGGAAGTTTCTACCCGCCCCAGCGGTCTGCCTCTTAGAGCTGCTCTGTAACACACCGCATTGGGAACTTGGCGCAACTGTGAAAGCCGAGCTGCAAAAGTTGCAGGCTACTTATTGAACTCCTACCAAGGCTGACAACAGCTGGCAGCTTGCATGGGGTCTCCAACCCTTGACCTAACGATAGTGCTGAACACACAGCAATTTGGTTGCATGCTTCTGAACGTAGCCTGGAGTCGTGCTGTGCACCAGCTAAAAGACATTGTGTCGGTTCAAATAGGCGCATGTTGTTTACACACAAGCCACAGGCCAAGTGCTGGCTCACGGGTTTCCCAGACGCAAGGGCAGGGCCAGGCAGCACCGTGCAGGCCCGTTTTTGCTGCACATTGCCACCACCACATCACTAGTGTGCTGCTATCCACCATCACCCGGCGGGGGCCACGCCTGCTGCTGCTGCTGCTGTTGCTGGAGGTCTGTTGGGGGATGCTGCTCCAGGCCCGCACCCTCGGCAAAATGAACCGACAGCCCCTTCCTCTGCCGCTTATGCGCCGGCTCCTCCCCCCCATCATCCAGGCCCCCGTCTTCGCTACCCCCTGCCCCCGCAATAGCTGTATCCGCATTCCAGCCTGCCGCTGCCGCTGCAGCAGCTGCCCCGCCGCTGGGTGCCGCTGTGGTTGCTGCGGTTGAGGGCACCCGAGGCATGCCAGGTGATGGGGCGGTGTTGGGTGCTCCCTGTGACACCGTGTCCGCATCCTCAATATTTATGTTCTCATCTGCACCACAGCACATCTTTAGACGAGTGAAGGGGTTGACTGTGCTCATATTCACACACAGTTTGCTGGTTTGCACCAAAAGCGGGCACGCAGACTAATGAGCAATAAAAGAGAAGCAGGAACAGCAGCAGCGGGAGGCAGCAGGCAACAAACGGCAATGCGCAATACTTTGCCAGGCATTGCAAGACTTCTGCCAACAAACACAGTGCCTACCCCGCCACTGCCTCCGAGGTCTGTATTGGCTGAGGCCCCCAGCTAAACCCGCGCGCCCCCCCCCCCACACACACCACCACCACCACCCCCACACCTAACACTTCCTCCTCCTCGTCGTTTCCAAACTCCACCTCGTCCTCCTCATCACCCTCATCACCTCCGCCTGCACGGCATGAAACGGCGGGTCACAGCGGCTAGACAGCAAGCTTTTGGACAGCACACCGAAGCGCAGCACAGGGGAAACGGGGGTGGTTTGCACTGCCCCACTCTGCTGGTAGCCAAATTGCAACTTGCGAGATTGGTGCAGGCGCAACTCAAACTGCTGTTGTATCAAACAGCTGAAATGGCCAACCAATGCTCACCCATGCTGCTGCGGGTGGTGGTCACGGTGGGCTCAGGCTCGGCAGCAGCAAACGCCGCCGCTGGCCGCTGCTGCGCCACAGGCAGCTGGCCCCACCCTGCTGCCGCCGCTTGCTGCTGCTGCTGCTGTGCCTGCCACTGTCTCTGCTGCCGCTCCTGCTGCTGCTGTGCATGCTGTGCGTGCTGCTGTGCCAGTTGGTGTCGCGTCTGAGCTGGCGGCGCCTGCTGGTGGTGGTGGTGCAGGACGGTGCCTGTCAGGGCGGCTAGCTCTGCAGGGGGTGCAGGGTGGGTGGTGGGGTGGTTTGGTGTGATAGTTTGTACAATGTTTCCACCTCAAAGACGTAAAAAAACCCTATAAGTGTCATGAGGGTGTGAGGGGAGGCCTGCCTGGCGCAACAGCACAGCACAGCACAGCAGTCGCACCTGCCGTCACATCCGGCGCGTGCCTGCTGCTGAGTGCCTGCGCCCCCGGCAGGTCTGAGTGCGACCAGCGCAGCCAGCGGGGCACCTCGGAGGCACCAGTGGGCTCAAACCACTGCGGGCGGGGAGATGGGGGTGGGGTGATTGG
>JAAMXP010001033.1:14552-28677 GCA_019693395.1 Ettlia oleoabundans | reverse complement strand
CCACCTCCACCACACCCACCTGCAACTGCTGTTCCCACTCCTCCATCTCCCGCAGAGCATCTTCCACATCCTCCTTGCCCCACACATCAGCACCATTACCATCACCCTCATCTCCTGCCTTTGCGCAGCTGAGGTCCCTGCCGCCTCTGGACCTCAGCCTGGTGCTAACCCCACGCACCCCACGGCTGCCTGTGCTGGGGCCAGGGCTCTCGTACCTGTGGCCGCTGCGGGGTGCCTCTAAGTCGCTGTCACTCAGCTGCCCACCCACCCCCCGCTGGCCTGCTGCGCTGCTATGGCTGGGCCCAGCGCCTGTCGCATGGCTGCTGCCCGTTGTTGCTGTTGATGCAGCTCTGCTGGCTGTGGGCTTGGCTGAAGCCGCTGCACAGGCCCTGCTTCCCTCCTCTTCCTTCTCCCCCTCAGAGGACCAGGCCACCAGACGGCGCTTGCTGCGCGCCGATGCAGCAGGAGCCACCAAAGCCGCAGCCCTGCCCGCCTTCTTGCGGCTGCCTGCTGATGCTGTGGCCGTAGGTGCGACTGCTGCCCCACCTCGCCTGGTACCCGCGGAGGCTGAGCTGCTGCCCCGCCGCAACAGCCTGCGCCTCTGCCGTAGTCGCCCTTCTTCCTCCTCCTGCTCTGACCCGCTTCTGTTGGCGCCTACGTTGTCCATGCCACCCGGCGCCAGGCTGTCAGCTCTTAATGCCTCCCTCCGCACTTCATCGCCCACCTCGCCGCTGGGGTCGCCGCCTGCTGCAGCCAGCGCCGCCCTGGAGGCCTCCAGCTGCCTCTGCCTCTGCTGCTGCGCCGTCCGCAACTCCCGCAGTGCCAGCTGCTGCTGCTGCCACCGCCTGGTTGCGCCCTCATGCCGCCTCACAGCCGCCTTCCACTCCGCCTCCAGCCTGCCACACCGCTCCTTGTGCTGGGCCGCCGTCAGGGACAGCTCTTCAGCCTGCGCCTGCTGCTGCTGCCCCCTCTCCTCCAGCCCTTGCAGCTGCTGCCTGAGGCGACCCGCTTCAACGGCCGCCTCCTCCGCCGCCTGCTGTGCCGCTTGCAGTCGCTGCTGCTTGCGGCACGTGGATACGAGGGCTGCCTCAGTAGCTGCGACACGCTGCTCTGTGCTGCCCACATGCTGCCTCACCTCACCCAGCTGCTTCTCTGCAGCCAGCAACCTGCTACCACCTCGGCTGCTTGCCATGCCAGCTGCATATGCTGCCCGCGCCGCTGCCAGCTTCTTCTCTGCGGCTGCCAGCTCGCTGCTGGCAGCTTCAAGCCCTGATTCCACCTTCACAAGCTGCACCTGTGCAGCAATTAGCTGACGTTGCAGCTGCTCTGCACGCTGCGCCTGTCTGGCAAGCTTTTGGCCCGCACCCTGCAGTTGGTGCAGGCGCAGCTCAGCTGCTGCAAGCTGGCTTGCCAACGCCGCCTGCCGCTGCTGCCGCTGGGCTACCTCTGCAGCCGCCTGCCCAGCCTGCGCTGCTGCTGCTTCAGCCTCCTGCCCCACCTGGTTTCGACACGTCTCAAGCGCCGCCACCTGCTGCCCCAGCTGCTGCTTCTCTGCTGCCATGGCCTCCGCCCATGCAGCTGTACTGGCATCACCCGCAGCAGCAGCAGTACCACCAGCGGCCGTTCCACTGCCTGGACCACCAACAGGCACAAATGCAGTGCTGAGCAGGTAGGGGCGCAGGTGTAAGGGTGGCCTGTAGGCCCCCACGATCTCTCCCTCCGCCTTCATCACCTCCCCTTGCAGCGTGACAATGTTGCGGCGCCACCTGCTGCCGGTTGCCCCCAGGCGATCCTGTGTCACTGCCGCCAGTGCGGTCTGCCTGTCAGGCGCCAGCCACCAGCTGCCCAGCAGATGGGCCACTAGAGCCTCAGACCCAGGCACATCAGGGTTTGGCTCCACACAGCTGGCCAGGGGGCGCAGGGCAGTCATGCCGCCACCACCTTCTCGGTCCTGCTGTGCCTGCTGTGGTTGCAGTTCGGACAGTATTTTGCAAGTGGCCATGCCCACACGGTAGCGCTGGAAATGACCCACCACCTGCTGCCCCGTGGCACGGTCTCCAACCACCAGGCAGCTGGCCAGGTTGATTGTCTCCGCCAAAGCAGCATTCACGGCTGTGCCCACTGAAGCCGGCTGATGTGGTGCCAGGCGGACCACGCTGTAAAGCCTGCCGTGGAAAGCGCCCACCAGCTTGGCTGCAGCAGATGCCTCAGCTAGAACTCGCACTGCCTGCTCCGCTGTCTGTGTAGCGGCACCAGCAGCACCGGCCCGCCCACCACTCCCTGCACTGGCTGCCTGCTGGGCATCCCCTGTGGGGCACTCGAGCATGGCCAACTGCGCCTGTGCACGCGCCAATGCGGCCTCCGCCTCCTGCAATGCCGCGTGCCGCTGGATATGCAGCTGGCGAGCCGCCTGCAGCTGCCTCTCTGCCTCACGCACCCCTGGCTGCCCCTCCCGCTGATGCCCGCGCAGCTCCTCCACAGCCTGTGCCGCCTCTTGCTGCCTTCCCCGCTGCTGCTGCTGTGCATCTTCAAGAGCCGTGGCCTCCGCTTCAAGAGCCACCACTCTGGCAGCAGCCTCCTGAAGCCGCTGTTGAGCAGCAGCCTGCTGCGCTTCACCTTGATCTACTCGCTGCTGAGCCGCGGCCAGGTCAGCTGCTAGACTGGCGGCACTGCCTACCAACACCAGCTCTCCACGCAGCTGCTGCACCTCGCCTTCCAGTGCGGCTTGCGCTTCCTGCAGCCCGCTCAACTCAACAGTGGCAGCCGCAAGCTCCTCCCTGTACAGGTGGAGCAGCACACAACAGGCTGTAGATAAGAAAACCATAAGCAGCTGATGATGTGCAGTCCTCCTTGCCAGCATTCTTGACACTAGGGGGACGGAGCAAATCTAGCCCAGCTGCGCCCACCTGTGCTGTGCAGCCTCCTTCTCTGCCTGCGCCGCTTGCTTGCGCAGCTGCTGCTGACCCTTGGCACGGCCGCCACAGCCCCTGCCTCCAGCCGCAGCCGCCTCTGACGCCTTGAGCTGCACCCTCAGCTTGGCTGACTGCAGATGGGTAGCGGCGGCCTCTTTTGCCACCCGCGCCTGCCCCTGCTCAGCCAGCCTGAGCTCTTGTGCTGCCCCTAGCTTGCGCTCCAACAACTCGTCGGCTGCGGCCCTAGCCTCCGCCTGCTGTGCGGCATGCTGTGCCACGCTGTCCTCCACCTCGCCAGCCTGGCGCTGCATGGCAGCCAGCTGGCCTTCCAGCAATCGCACCTGCTGACTCAGCACTTGCGCTTTGCGCTGCTCGTGAGCCGCTGCCTCCTCCTTGTACTGCCGCCATGCTGCAACTTCTGGGGCCAGTTGCCGCCGCCGCACCTCAAGCCTGCAACCCAGGCACAGAATCTTGCCTTGAAGTTGCGCGGGGCAGTATTCATGAGCAGCAGCCAAGGTGCACATTACAACACGCCATAGATGGGAGGTTCCGACGCGTATGCACCTTTGCAATACGAGTGGTGAATAAACTGCAGCTGCCTGCCCAATCTGTTGCTTGGCTGCTTAAGCACTACCAATGGCACTCACTGGCCCATGCTTTCCTCCACCGCATCGTACTGTCCAGCTGCCGCTGCCGCCTCCACCCCCAGCGCCCGCAGCTGCTCCTCGTATGTGGCAGTCCCAATGAGCAGCTCCAGGAAACGTGCCAGCTGCGTCGGCTCAGCCACCTGAACTGCTTGGCGGTGCTGCGTCACAATGAACCTGCTGAGTACGGGCGCATGCGAGGCAGGAAGTGCGTGACACTCAGCAGAAACACGCGTGTGCTGGAGTGTGTCTGGCTGGAAGCCTGTGCAGAAGCTTGCATGGGCACAGCATCCAAGCCATTACCCACAATTGTCCTGCGCACTTCTCTAATGTCCCCTTCTGCCATCCCATCGTACCCAACCCACCTATCCACGGCCTCGGTGTTTATGCCTAGTGGTGCCAGCAGCTCACGCACCGCTGCTGGGGTGGTGGTCCGCCACCCTTGACCCGGCTGCTCCACAGCAGCAGCAAGAGCCGACGCCGACGCCGCAACATTGACTGCTGCGTGTGGCAGCCAGCGCACTGCGAAATCGGAGCGGGAAGTGCGGCTGACACGCCGGCGTATGAGCAGACGACTGAAGGGGGACAGGGCGGGGCTGCAAGGTGAGGCCTGGTTCACATCACCTCCGGCAGCAACATGACCGCTGTGGTCAGCTACGATGTCCTTGTCCTCACCGCTGGCATCACAGCTGCCGCTACTCGTGCTGTCACTGCTGCATGGCACTGGCATCACATCAAAGTGCAGGATGACCTCGGCGGCAATGGGCACGTGTGCAAGGCCAGGTGTGCTGTTGACCAGGGACCCCAGGTTGCGGGCACGCATCATGCGCGCATTGCCTCCCAGCGCAAAGGCAATGGCCTCCCCCTGCGCTTTTCATCGTAATCAGCAGCAAGAGGTAGGGGTCGGCACTAGAAGAGGCGGCTGTTATATGGCCCCCGAAAAAGAAAGCGTCAAGTAACAGTGGGAGGCGAGGGGCTGTTCCAAGGAGCGAGTTGAAACGCACCACCACGCTCTTCCCGCAGCCATTAGGTCCGACAATGCATGTGAAGTGGCCAAAGGGGTCGCCTACAACTACGCGGTCAGCATAACTCTTGAAACCTGCAGCCGCAGCAGTGCAGCAGCGGTCGCGGGTTGGCTGCACGGCAGGGTGTTGCACGCAGCAGCACTGGAACCATGGGCATGTGAATCAAGGGTGCCACAGGACCTTGGGTTCTTGTAATGCTATCAAAGGACCAGAGCTGCCCTTACCCTCAAGCTCGACTGCTCGCAACACCAGCCTCCTGCCATCGCGTTGGCAGGCAACGGCAGCGCTGGAAGACCCGGGCACAGAAACAGTCAGCCCTGCCGAGGCTGCACCCGCTTCCTTCGGCTGCATGGCCAGAACCCAGCCGACGCCTGCCCCAAGGCTTGCGAAGCTTGCCAACGTTGGCTATGCAGCCTAAGTGCGGAGCGCAGTTCCCTTTATGATTATAATCACTCACATGAGGAGATTACGCCGGACACGCTCATGGAGGAAAGCCAGATTCAAATGACATATCTGCCGACGCCTGCAACACAACGGTTGCCAGCACACACTTCAAATGCAGGCCAGCAGCCAGGGTGGTGCTGACAACTGGCAGCTCCAGCAGCACTGTTGCTTTGGTCTAGTGCCCAATGGCTTTACATGAGCATGGAGGACTGCAGTATAGGATGGGTGGCAGGCTGAGCTTGACGTCATGTGACGACCTGCCTCCCTGCGGCTGCCAGCTGCCGCTAACAGTGGCCTCAATCATTTCTTCATGCTTTAATGGAGCAGCCCGGCCGTCACTAGATTGGCGACCAGCCCGCGCACCACCCGCACGGGGTTCAGGATCAGGTGCTCCAAGGCTGGTGGGTGAGGGGGGAGCAGGGGCTATGCCCTGCAATCACCTGGGCAGGAACAGGGTCGAAAGATGTACGTGGGATTTAGGCAAGGTGGCAATTGCAACTGTTTAGTGTGGCTGCCTGTGCAAAGTGAAGAGCTGGATTTTGCCATGAAGTGGTCCAACTGAGATGACTGGCACCTCTGTCGGCAGTTTCACGCAAGGCCATCAGATGAGGCTAGCTGCGCACACCTTCCATGGCTGCCCGGTCGTACAGGTTGCCGTCTGCCGCCACCACTGGGTCCTCCAGTGGTTCCTGGGTGATGCGGCACAGAAACTCACTGAGCTGCTCGCTGCTCAGCCCAGGCAGGGCAGGAGGAGCTCCTCGAAACGGAGACTTGTCCCTGCTTTCTGGCTCATCCGCCTGGTTGATGCTGCAGCTGTCTGTGCACGCAAGCAGGCTGCGGCGTGGCTGTACTCCATTGGCAGCAAGCGATGTGATGCAGCTGCCTTGCTGCACCCCAAGTTGCTGCAGCCCGAGATTCATGTCAGGCTCCTCAACACTGTTGCTGCGCCCTGCATCTCCCAATTCTTTCCCTCAGGCTGCAGCTGTGGCGCTGCTGGAGTACCAAGTGGTCCAGCTAATCTGCTGGTGCAACTGGTGTTGGGAGTTGCTGCCTGCCAGTTGCTGACCTGTTGCTGGTTGAGCTCCAGCAGCACCTGGGCTGCACGGTGCTGGTCAGTGTGTGGGGCCACCATGCGTGGCGTAGCAGACGACTTGTCCCATTTTGCTGCATGTGCCCTAGCCTTCATCAGGTATTTGATGGCTTGCAGCTGGCCCGCTGCAGCCGCCCAGTGCAATGCTGTCCAACCATGCACACCGGGCGCATCAACGGGAGCCCCACCTGCCAACAGCGCCCGCAAGCCTGGGGCGCCGCCTTGCAGGGTCGCCAGCGTCAGCGCTGCCACTCCATCCTGAGCAACACCCGCAGTGCTGGCACCAGCTGCTAGCAGCGCTTGCACGCATGCCCCGTGACCTGCTTGTGCTGCCAGCATGAGGGCGGTGCACCTATGCTCAGTCTGAGCTTCAAAGATCGCGCCAGCCTCCAGCAGCGCTTGCAGACAGGCCTCAGGGCCTTCTGCTGCTGCCCTCAACAGCGCGGTAAGCCCGCGGTTGTCAGCAGCGTCAATGGCGGCCCTGCCGGCCAGCAGCACCTGCACACAAGCTGTGTGCCCGGGGGAGGCCGCTAACTGTAGCACTGTGTGACCTTGACTGTCACATGCCTGGATATCAGCACCATCAGCCAGCAGCGCTTGCACGAAGGGCACGTCACTGCAGCGAGCGGCTCCTTGCAGCAGCCTGCTGCCCAAGTATCGTGAGCCGACCAGGCCAGCATATTGTTTCCGGGTTGCAGTCTGTCTCCCTGCCACGCTCATCTGCGGGAGATGAGCGTGACCCGGATAGGGTCACGAGCAGCGAAAGTCACCAGCCAGGTTAGCCTGAGCAACACAGCGGGTACGGCGGCGTTGGCGGTGTGCAAGGCGGGCTAGCATAATCGAGAATCAAACTAGGGCCTGGACGTGTTGAGCTGCGTGTGGCACAAAATCCTGGCCGTCGTGATCGCACCTGGGTGGGGCTCCACTTGATTGAAGCGCAACCAGGCGTCTGAAGGGGGCAAGCACAAGCCCTCTACCAATGCTCCCAACCCTCCAAGGTGATCTACGTTTGGCACAGGCTTTTGTTGGAACACCATGTGCGGTGAGAGGATACATTTGAGCCGTTTGTACTGGCTGTCCTGCCAGCAAGGTTGGTTGTGATAGCAGGTGTGTTTAACGGGTTGAGGATGATGACAGGCTGGTCAGCAGGCCAACCCAGTGATGGTCTGAAGGGTACAGCTGTGCCCTGCAGGTTAGGCCTTCCTGGTCTGCCCTGTCATTGTTAAGGAAGAGCCTGCCTACGTTCTCACATCCGACACGACAGCCACACTACCCTGTTGACATCTAAAGCTGCTCTTGAGTCCCACATGAGCCATGGTGTTTCAAGTATCGCCACAGGTCGTGTCCCTCGCCTGGGCCCTGCAGTAAGGTGGCATGCTGATGAGCAAACGGCGAACTGACAGGAACTCCAATGCTGCTGCCTTCAATATCGCAGTGATTATTACAACAAAGCGCCGCTGCCATCATGACAATTAAGTAGGGCTGTTCAGTTGTAATGATATGCAAAAGCATATGGCTGGCGGTAAGTTGGGGTTTGTTGGTTGAGAGCGCCCATCAGGGTGTAGGGTTTACAAAACCTTGCAGCGCATCCATACCCAACCACTGCGTCCACGCCGTTCAGGAAATTACAGCATATAGTAAGCTCTCCAACTGCAGCATCATCTGCGACGAATGAACTTTAGAGTCAACGGACTGCTGGCGGTACATGGTCCAGCAGTACAATGACTCTTCCTCTCTCCTCCCATTCCCTCAACTTTCGTACGCCCATATCAGCGGATTTCGTCGTTGTCACTCCCAAACTCAGCGTGGTGCCTGCCCGCGCGCTCTGATCGACAAACCCTCCCCGGCGCGGTAAACTACTTTGGTGGCGCATACCATATTAATGTGGGCGCGGATAAGGAAAGAGCGGTTAACGGCCTGGCGGTCGTCGGGGGTGCCAGTCTTGGCGTCTGTGTCATTGGCGGCGCTTGGGTCGGCCACCGCCTCGAGGTGCGTCGCCGCCCTACTCGGCTTCCACCTGCTTGTGAAGAAGGCAGAAGATTCCCTGCTTGCAAACGGATGCGTCACATTATTTTATTGCATATGTAACGGTTTGCGCCTTATCCAAGCGCAGGCTGCCAGGGCGCTACCGGAGGAGGGTTTCATTCTGGAGCTTGACCTGGCGAGCTCGTCAGTGGTTGAAGTGGCCGACCCATCCGCCCTGCAGTCGCTGCTGCAGCCCTTTGCTACCGAGCTGCCACTGCAGAAAGTGGCGGAGGCAGTGCGGGCGGCGGGTGGGGATAAGCGGGTAAAGGGCTTGATGGCGACAGTGGATGGCGGTGCGGGGATGGGGCTGGCGCAGGTGCAGGAGCTGCGGGACGCAGTCACCCACTTCAGGCAAGCGAAAAAATTGGCGAGGAAACTGAGCACAACCCGCTGACAGCATATGCACGAACTAAAACATGCTTTGTCATTAGTTTAGCACTGCATTGCCGCTGTTGTGCGCACAGGCTGCATAGAGACACCATCGTCACCGCTACTGACTCTGCTGCCTGCCTCCCGGCCATCTCTGCATGCAGGCAGCAGGCCCACGGACGGGCAGCAGCGATAGCATACGCGGATGCTTTTGGAGAGGGAGGCACCGGCGGCACCACCGCTTACTATCTGGCCACCGCATTTGACGCTGTCGTCATGCAACCCTCGGGCCTGCTGAGCGCCACGGGGCTGGCTGTCTTCACGCCTTATGCCCGCGGCCTGCTGGATCGCTGGCGTCTGGTCCCCATAGTTTTTGCTCGTGAGGTGTGCGCGATAACAGCTGCACTGTGCCCGGTGGGCTGAGTGTGCCTGTTTTATTGGCTTGGCAGCCTGACTGGCAGCGTCAAGGTTTGGGTTGGTGCTGCCTGCAGGGTGTGCTTCTCATTTGACACCTTGTTCTCGACTGCAATCTTCTTGCAGGAATACAAGAGTGGATTCTCCTTCCTCACCAACCGCAGCTCCACCAGTGCTGAGCGCCATGCCCGGGCCGCCATGCTGGGCAGTTTGAGCTCCCAGATGGTGCGCGGCATTGCGGCGGGCAGGGACCTCGCGGAGCAGCAGGTGGGTGGGTGCGGCATGTGCTGCCCACATACATGGTGGCAACTGCCTGACATGTGCATTGCAGCCCCACAAGTTTTCCTTACAACCATCAGTCGGCGGCACGCAGTGCGGATAGGGTGTTATCAGGCAGCTGCAGCAGAGGATGAGAGCATCGTAGACAAACCAATCTGTGTGTTGCTGTGCTTGGCTCCTCCTTGCAGGTGCGGGCAGCCATTGACACAGCCCCTCACACTGCCAGCCAGGCCGTGGTGCTGCGCCTCATCGATGCGGAGCTCTACCGGGATCAAGCCTCGCACCTGGTGGCCAGGATGCATGAGAGAATGACACTCAGAGAGCTGGAAGGCGCACAAACGGCGCTGAAGGCTTTGATGGAGGCGGCTGCTACCCATCAGCCAGTGGACGAGGGCAGCATTCGCCGACAGCTGCTTCCTCCCAGTCCACGGGAGGTGTTGCCGCAGCTGTTGAAGGAGCCTGATGCAAAGCCGGCCAGACCGCTCCAGCATGTCTCCATCGCCAAGTATGCAGCTGCAGTGGAGCGGGAGCGGAAGAAGGCACAGGGATGGCCGCTGCTGCAGAGGCTGTGGGACATGGTGCCAGCAGGCACATCGCAGCAGGAGCACACTGTAGAGCCTGCGGCCCCTGACATACAGCTGCAGGCGCAGGATGCCGCTGGTGCAAATGAAGGTGTCAGGGAAGGCAGTGAGCCTGCACAACGGGCATCACCTGACGCCGCTGTGGCCAAGCTGCGCCAGCAAAGAGCGCGCCGCCCCGCAGTGGCACTGCTCACCCTGACGGGCAACATTGAGCTTGGGGCGGGCGCTGCTCCCTACGGCGGCAGCACATCTGACAAGATTGCCAGCCTGCCTGTGATCAAGGCGCTGCGTGCGGCACGGCAGGACCCCGCCACCAAAGCTGTGGTGCTCAGGCTGGACACCCCTGGTGGGTGGGTGTGTCGGGCTGGGCTGGGCCGGGCCTGGGTTGCTCAGAATGCCAGGAAGGGAATGGGCTTTTAAACGCCAAGGTGAACAGACGTGGCCAGTTTTGGGGGTTTCTGTGGGCGGTAACGCCTCATGCGCCTCTTCTGAAGATATCTCCTGCTTGGCACGCCTGTACGTGGGCATCCCACACTATGCCTCCCCCAACATGGATTCCAACACGTTCTGCGCGCCTGCGGCGCCTTTCTCATGGCCTTTATCATGCGCATGAACCCCCGCTGCTGCTGCTCCAGGTGGCTCCGCCGTTGCCTCTGAGGTGATCCACCGCGAGGTGCGGCTGCTGCTGCAGGCGGGCAAGCCGGTGGTGGTCAGCATGGGCAATGTGGCCGCTAGCGGTGAGTGGCCTGGGCTGGCCCACACATCAACATGTTATTAAACCCTGGAAGCAAGGAATGGCAGCTGCGGTACTAGTACCGCAGCCCAGCTAGCCGCATCTGTCACGGGTTGACGCCGCAGTCGCCATCCCCCATCTTGCTGCTGTATCCCCACCGCTTGCAGTGTGCTGCTCGACACACTGCTGCTGGCTGCAGGTGGGTACTACATTGCCGCTGGTGCCAGCAAGATTGTGGCGCAGCCGGCCACCATCACAGGCAGCATCGGTGTGCTGTCAGGTGGGCACCAGGGATGGCAGTGTGGCCAGGCGGGAGCGCCCTTAGAGCACGTGTTCTATGCTTCAATGTATATGTCGGGAGTTTATGGTGGTGGCCTGAGGGCGCAACACATCTTAACTGGTGGACGAAAAGCGCTGACTGCAGTCACCCGCTTGTAACACCCCGCCACCCTACACACCGCGTCTCTTTCTGCTGCTATGTGCAGGCAAGGTTGTGTTTGAGGATGCACTGCGGCACCAAGGCATCTACTTTGAGACGGCCAAGGAGGGGTGCAACGCTGATGCCATGTCACCCCTGACGCACTTCACGGGGCGGCAGCGGCGGCAGGTGGAGGGCCTCATGGACGGCACATACGCGCGCTTCAAGCAGGTGCGTGTGCGTGTGTGTGTGCGTGCATATGGGGGGTGGGGGTGGGGGGTGGGATGGCTCCGCAAGGGAAAAGGGAAAAGGCAGGGTTCGCGTACTGGTGTGCAGGATGCTTGTGTACAACATGGGATGGCTGTGCTACACGTTTAACATTTTGTGCGCGCTTTGGGCTGCACATGCTGCTGATACTTTGTGGCTGATGGTGGTTGTGTGGGCATGCTGGGCTGCATCACACCAGACAGGAATGAAGTGCTGTGCACCTGCCCTGCACCACCTGCTGCCACCTGCCCTGCTACCCCGCAGCGTGTGGCCGAGGGGCGGGGCCTGCCTGAGGCAGCTGTTGCCAAGGTGGCCAAGGGCCGTGTGTGGACGGGGGAGCAGGCGTATGATCTTAGGCTGGTGGACCAGCTGGGGGGGCTGCAGGCGGCTGTGGATCTGGCCAAGCGCGAGGCGGGGCTGCCTGAGGAGGAGGGAGCGGTGGTGCTGAAGCATCACTACCCCAAGCACAAGTCGCCGCTCACCACTGCTGCTGAGTTGCTGACGGGCCAGGAGGAGGAGGATAGCGCCAGTAGTTATGGCAGCAGCAGTGGCGATGGTGGTGGCAGCAGCGGTGGGGCACCCGCAGCTGCGCTTGGCGCCCTGGCTGCTGCTGCACTGGGGCGCCAGCTGGGCAGCGCTGAACTGGCGCTGCTGAGACAGGCGGCAATGCAGGGGCAGGGTGCAGGGGCCATGGCGCCGCAGTGCTTTTCACCCGATGCCGCACGGTTGGCTGCTGCAGTTAAACATTGTTGATTAAACGACCCGGCCCCAGGCTTGTTGATGTCGTGGGTGGCAGCCGCCCCCTACAAAATACTTGAGCGCATGAGGCTTGCCTCCTGCAAGTTATTTGCACGCATTCCACTGACAATCTACGGTGACATCAGGACTTGTACTGTCAACAACTGAAAATGTAACAGAGCCCTCCACTGTGATGTTGCAAGCCTGCCAGATTGGAGGATGCGGCATCGCCGCCATTCTGGCGTGACCTGGGTCTGCATGGGGTTCTTTGCGAGGCGATCGGGCAACCAGTCGGTCATCAGTGCTCGTCCTTCCGTTTCAGATGCAGAGCGTGACGATGCAGAGGGCTGCTTGCGTGCAGAAGTTCGGGTGAGGGCGGGGTGAGGCAGCATCACGTACGCGCATTGGGGCCTTCGGCGTTTCTCACCGTTCTTATTAGTCATGGTCGATCGCAGGGCGGCGGTGCGCCGGGGCGCGGGCAGCAAGCAGGCCCTGCGCCACATGGTGGTCAAGGTAAGCGGCAGCGGCGCCGGCGTCAGCAGGCCGGCACTGTACTGCAGGGAGTGCCAGCACGGATTGGTGTGATGTAGAGTGATCCAGCAACCAATTAAACCGGTGTATGGTCAGCAAGTCGATTGCTGCAGTCAACTAGAACCAAACAACCTGCCGCCATGATGTATACGCCTCCCATTACACGTAGTAGTGCATCCCTCCTACCCACCACGAACACACCACCCCCCACACCACCCCCTACAGGCCAGCTCCAACGACGCCAAGTTTGCCGACTACTCCCCCAAGGTTGCCTTCTTCTTCCCGGGCCAGGGCGCACAGACGGTGGGCATGGCCAAGGACGTGGCTGAGTCGGTGCCGGCGGCCAAGCAGCTGTTTGAGCGCGCGTCAGACATACTGGGATACGACCTGCTGGCGGTGTGTGCAGAGGGTGAGCGGTAGCGATAGCGGTGGACTGTGCTGTGCTGTGCCCCGCTGACATGCCATGCTAGGCTGGGGATGGCTGGACTTGTCTTGGGAGTACACCAACCCACTATGCAGCAGCACACAGTGGGGCGTGATGGGGTGCACTACTTGGGCAGCAAGTTAGAACTTACATGGGACGTATTGTGGTCCCACTGTATGCCTGCCACTCCAAAGCACGGTTGCTACCCAAAATTGTTGGTCAAGGCGCCCCTGCCTCGATCTGGGTCACCACCGCCACTTGCCATCATCACCGCCGCCGCTCCCTCAGACCCCCCCCCCCCCCACCCTCCCGCTCCCCCACACGTTCAGGCCCCAAGGAAAAGCTGGACTCCACCGCCGTCAGCCAGCCCGCCATCTACGTTGCCAGCCTGGCTGCGCTGGAGAAGCTGCGTGGGGAGCAGGGGGAGGAGGCAGCCTCAGCCGCCGACGTGTGCTGCGGGCTGTCACTGGGGGAGTACACCGCACTCACGTATGCCGGCGCCATCAGCTTTGAGGACGGCGTGCGCCTGGTGAAGCTGCGGGGGGAGAGCATGCAGGCGGCGGCAGATGCGCAGCCCTCGGGCATGGTCTCAGTCATAGGCCTATCAGCAGACAAGGTGCGGCCCACCAGGTGGAGCGGTGGGTGCAGGTCGCCACCCATTACTGTGTTGAGGTGGTGCTGGTGGGTGCTGGAGCCGACCAGCGGTGGTGATTGGTTCCAGGGCCATATTCCAGGGCGAGCTGCAGAGTGTCAGGCGAACAGCGGGTGATTGTGAGGACCAATGCCAGTACTACTGAACAAACACGCGGGAGAAGTGAGCTGAGCTCTCTGCCCCTGCCTGTCCTCTCTCTGCCTCTCTGTCGCTGCTGCCCCTCCGCCGCTTCCTGCGCCCCCCTGCGGTCGTGTTACCTGCACCCGGCCAGCCCAGCAGCCCACAGCCCACCATTATGCGTGTCTGTGTGTGCCTGTGCGTGTGCCCCTCAGGTTGCGGAACTGTGTGAGGCGGCCAACAAGGAGGTGGCTGAGGGTCAGGGCGTGCGCATAGCAAACTACCTGTGCAACGGAAACTACGCGGTCAGTGGCGGCATAGCGGGGTGTGAGGCCGTGGAGAAGCTGGCCAAGAGCTTCAAGGCCAGGTGGGGGGCTGGGCAGCTGGGCGGCAGACAAGCGCGCATTGTGGTGTGTGGGTGCAAGTGCGGGTGGGGATGGGGCTTGCAGTGAGCCAGTCGCA
>JAAMXP010001029.1:10865-30802 GCA_019693395.1 Ettlia oleoabundans | reverse complement strand
ACGTTGCAACAACACAGGCTGTTACATGGGTGGCAGCACAAGCCTGCAGTGTCATCGCAGCACAGCACATGCAGGCTGAGCGAGGTGCGGCTCACTTGAAGATGAGGCAGTTCTTAAACTGCGAGAAGAAGCGGTTGGAGGGGTGGTCTGCACAGATGACCCACTTGCCCATGGCCAGCGCCTCGGCTGTGGTGGTGGCCACGACATCGCTGGTGGAGGGGTTGATGAACACCTGCGGCAGGCACAGAGGGACGGCACAGGGAGCAAGGGGCAAAGGGAGGGTGAGTGTTGGGCGACGCAGCCACTGAGGAGCAGTGGCATGGTGATGATGCAAAGGCTGCCACGTTGGGCGGGGGCAGTTGGGTTGGGGCGACAAGCACAGTGAAGTGGCCGTGGAGCGGCCTAGTGCACACAGCACCACTGACTCATTTGAAGTCATGGACTATGCAAACCACATGTGGCAGGGTGGTTTGTGCACAGCCATAACCAAGCCCCCACCCCCACCCAACCACAGCTCACCCACCCACCTGGTACTCATGCATTGATGTGTCGAGGTGATCCTTGGCGCCGTGGAACCGCAGGCCCAACTGGCGCTTGGCAGCCTCATTCCGCACCTGCATGCTAACAGCCAACAAGAATGAGGTGCTGCATTTCCAGGGCATGCGCCACAAACACTTGACAAACCCCCACCCCCACCCCACTCGGGTCCCGACTCACCGCCTCCAGGTCCTCCCCCGTGCCGTAGCAGTCCATGGCCACGTCCCCGTGCTGCCGGCAGTGCGCCGTCATCAACTCCAGCAGCTCTGTGTAGCCCTTGGCCCACACAACCTTTCCAATGAAATACGCGCCACGCTGGAACCTGTGGCCAAGGGTCAGGGCGAGGGACTGGGGGTAAGGACCGCGCAATGCTGGCATGAACTTGCAAAGTATGAGCAGCCTGAAAAGCACAACAGGTTGGTGGAGCAGAGCGGCTTATGTTGAATGAGGAATCGCAGGTTGAGGAATCGCAGGTAAGGCAGCAAAGCCGGCGGCTCCTACCATTACACTGTCACATATGTTCAGCAGTCTTTCCGCAAGGTTGCTTGGCGCACTGCACCAGGCCGGCCCTCGCTTGTCTCACCTCTTGCTCCCATCTGGCGGTGGTTTGCTCTTCTTCTTGCCCACCTCCAGGAAGCTGTCGGCCACCCCATGCACAAACTGGGTGGTCTGTTTGGGCAGTGGCTGCACTGCGTCGCTCAGCTTGACCACCTTGTGGCAGTAGATGCGACACACCCAGGCATTAATGTGCTTGAGCAAAAACTCCTTGGCATCACCACCCTCCTCTCTGCACGCGCACCAGGGGCGAGGCGGACAGTCGGACAGTGGCATAGGGGGCAGCGTCAGCACGGAGAGCAGGGATGCCGCTGTGATGTTGGTAATGATCACACGCATGCCAGGGAACGAGCAATGCACAAGCTTGCCAGCATGCCCCTATGCGGACGCCACCAAGCAAGCAGGCGCGGGAGTACAAGGCACAGACGCTGCAGTTGACACCCCTGACATTTGCACCTTGAAACAACCACATACCCTCACCCTCACATGAATCGAGCAACTGCCACAACAGCAACCACTGCTGTCACACAGCACACAGTGCCGCTCGCCTGCGTGCATAGTCGAGGTAGTTTGTGTGCACCACCCCCACCACGTGCTTGAACTTGTCGGTCCAGCGGCGGCCATGATGGTACCAAGTCAGGTGCTCAGGCTCCTCAAGGATGGCCACATCAGCCTGCACACCCCCATACACGCAGGTACAACATAAGCCGCCCACACACCCAACTGGAAGCTAGGCGCAGCCCTGCCTCATGTTCGTGTGCGTGGGGACCAGCATGGGCTGATGCAGCAGGGGCACCCCCCAGGCCCAGGCCAGGTGACTGCTGCTGCCCAGCCGCATCATCCACCTCATGCAGATAGCCAAACCAAGAACAGCTGGCTGCCCTGGCAGCGTGCCAACCCCCAGAGACATACACAGGAACACACCACAACACAGCCCACCACATGCTCGTCTAGGTAAGAGTCGCATGAAGCCCCCCTGCCACCCACCTCGTGGTCCGGAACGTACTGCGTGGGGTCTCCCACAGGCAGTATGCTGCACTTCTCAGGCGCATAGCGGCCCGGGTAGAAGGTGACCTTGAAGTCAGAGTCAAACCCGGTGCGCCGCTTCACCCAGTCACGCACATACTGCAGGGGAAATGCCGCAGTGCAGCAGTGGTTAAGAGTTGGGGTGGGGAGGGCGATGCGTTAGGGCACACGAGCGGATTGATGGGTGCAAAAGGCAGATCAGACACGCGCAGGTGCATCTGCAACTGCCTGGCAAGGCGGGGAGCTTGCCTGCCGCAACAGAAGCTGTTCGCAGCTGCAGATGCTAGTAGCGAGGCAGTCCGCGGATGCAGAGCCGGTACGGCCGCCCTACCCAGCCAGCCACGCATGCACATGCCCAACATGGTTACACTGTCACCCAGCACCTACCTCTTCCTGCTGCTCCGGCGTTTCAAAAGTTGTGTTGTTGGGGAAGACCTTGGACTGATCAGTCTTAGCGAGCCAGGGTATCATGAGCGTCACCTTGCGCCCCCTGTCACGCGCCAGGTAGGCGGCACGCAGCAGCGGGTTCACCGCCGTGCCAGTCATCCAGGGCAGTGCTGCCGTGGTCACAATCAGGACCTGCCGCCCTTCATCACGCAGACTGCTGCGCTGCTCCACCTCGCGATCCTGACGCCGACGCGGCGCGTAGCGCTGCAGGCATGCAAGGGAGGGAGTTAGCTCTATTGCAAAGAATGAAACTATGCTTTTATGCTATGTTGCCAGGACAAAGCGTGCTGATCACTGCACAAGGGCACTCTGCACACAACATGGGTAGCCCAAGCTGCTCTTGCAACAAGATGGCTGCACACAGTTCCTGGACATTTCGATTTCACCTGGAAGGGGCCCCATCCCCGGCCACTGCTTGATGCCTCTCCCTTGTCGTCCTCCTGCTCGTCCTCGCTCACCAGCGCCTCAATGGCGGCAGCTTCCTGCCCCCGCAGCGGCGCCGGCAGCAGAGACCAGGCTGGTTGCATCTCCCCAGCCGCCTGCTGCTCCTGCTGCTGCTCCTCGTTGCCTGCCCCTACCGGCTGCAGTGCCATGCCGCCCAGGCGTTGCGGTGAGAGCAGCGCCGCCAGGCGGCTGGCAGATGAGCTTGGCGAGCCGGGCTCCCCCAGTGTTGCCAGTTGCCGCTCTAGGGTGGAGCGCCCCTCTGCCAGGCTCTGTTGCAGGTTGCTCTGCAGCGTCTGCAGGTTCTGCTGGCAGTTTTCCAGCGTCTGCGCCGCCGTGTTGAGCGCCAGCTTGGGCTTCTGCAGCAGTTGCTCGCGCACCTCGGTCAAGCTCATGCTGGAGGCGCTGTGCACCAGCTGGCGTGCCTGCAATAGGGCAGTGTCACAGCGGCAGTTACCGAGTGAGGTGCCTAGTTATGGTGGGTAGGGAAGCCTGAGAGACGCAGTACTGCTTGGCTGGAGCGATAGCAGGATGCATCAACTGGAGCCATCACAAAGGGGTCGGCAGAGCTGACCGAATGTGTGAGGTGGAACTCAAGCCAAGGCAGCCGGCAAGCTCATGCATGTATGGCAAATGCTGGTAACATGCTGTAGCATGGCCTGCTTTCCGCACAGCAGGGCTATCACAATCCAACGCTCAGCCGCTTGCCTGCTCCTCCAGCCCAGTGCGTGTTAGCTGGAATCGCGACTGCTGCACAGCGCGTGCTTGGTTAAGGGTGGAGTTCAGAGCTGAGAGCCAGTCCCAGGTGTCAGCTTGCCGCTGTTGCTGCTCGTGCGTCAGCGTCTGCGCAGGAACCGCTGCGGTTGGGCGCTGCCGCCGCTGACGACCGCTTGCGCGCTGAAAGTTGGTGTCACTGGCGACGCGGCGCATGGAGGAAGGCGAGTGCCTGGAGCCCGAGCCCACACGCTTCAGCAGCTGCCAGTCCTCAGTTACGAGCCCATTCTGGAGGGCGGTCTGGGCAGTGGTGAGCAACAGCTGGCCGTTCTTTTTCACGTCTTCAATAGTGTTGGACACGCGCGCAAGCGGCACTATTGCTCCGCCAGAAGACAAGTTGCGCTGCAAAGTTGTGAGCTTCTGCGCTGCAGGCGGCAGTCGCCATTGCACAGGGTCTTCCGTAGCCATTTTTAAGATTGGGGAGCAGCGAGGCACAGTAGCAACTCAGAGGCGAGATCTCTTCGGAAGCTGCGCCCACGCGAGCTCTACGTGGCGGGCATGCAGAGCCTTGTTGGTTGATCAGATGAAGCTTGCAAGGTTAAGGAGGCGCCGCCCAGAAAGGTCCGCTCCAAGACCCCCATAGCACCCCAGTGCCAACACCTACGGTTCCAACCACTTTTTCTTTTTCTAAACAAAGTCTCATTGCACGGGCCTTTCATATGGTCGCACATATGGTGGTACAATGCAAGACTACTGCCCACGCTCTGACAGAGGGCTGATGCTCAGCCTGTTGCCTCATACTAAGACGGGGGTGGCAGCGGGCGACGTTGGCACCGACAATAGCGATCAGCTGTGGTAGACACGTTGTGCCAGCGACGCCACAAACCCAAACCAAAACCACAGTAATTAGTCCGGATTTTCCTGCATGCCCTCCAGGATGCTCCTACCCCTCGTCTTCATCCACGCCAAAGCTCAAAAGCGTCTTCTCCTTTTTTGCCGCAGTTGGTCGCACCGTCTGTTGCCGCTTATCCTGCCTCTGCTCAAGGCCCCCTCTATCCAGCTCGCGCTTTCTATATACATGTTTGCCCTCTGCTGCTTGCCTCTCCTCCCGAGCCGCTGCTTTTTGTAATGCATCCTGCAGCATGAGAAGCGGAAGAAAGGGGCAGAGAAGAAGGGTGACTTGAGGCAGGTTTGACGATGCGCATGTTGGTTGCCCACGCGGTGGCTTCACCTGCAAATTTGTGTCGTTAGGCTCCAATCCACACGCCCTCTGGTAGGACTCTCGTGCCTGTGCAACAGCATAGCCCACAGAGACACATGGTGAGCTGAAAAGTTGTGAGAGCGCTGAAGGGAATCTAACAGGCAAGCACTTGCTGGGCACCAATGCCATCTTTGTTGCTCCTCTGGATAATCACACCTCTGAATAATCTTCAAGCCCAAAGCAGGCAGCTCCCAGCCGGCTCCACCCCTTTTCCCACTGCGGCCTCAGCTCCGTGCACTTACGCGCATCTCGCACTGCCGCCGCATAGTTTTTGAGCCCCGTATACGCCGCTGCACGGTTGCTGTAGTAGATGGCGTTTTTCCCATCCAGCTGTATGCATTTGGTGAACAGGCGCACTGCCTCCTCTAGCCTCCCCGAGGAAAAGGCCTCATTTCCCTGCGCCTTCAATTTTTCGGCCTCCGACTGGTCAGCCACTGCCTGAAGCTCCGGGTGCTGCTGTATCAGGCTGGGGTCCTGCTCAATGGCTCGGCGCAACGCCTCCTGCAGGCGCAATCGTGCAGAAAAGTTGCAGACACAAAGGGGATGGCTTGCGGGCTTTCCCACCAAAGTCCAACCGCAGCATGATTTGTGAATGTGTTGACAGCAAGCAGGCTGTTGGCATAATCAAACCTGCGCCTAACTGACAAGCCAATGACTATGCTATCACGCTTTAAAGTGCTGCTTTTAAAGCCTGGCTACTCGTGCCTGTTGATCGTCATCCTCCCCTTCCTCCTCCCGACCCTGCCCGTCATCATCAAACTTCTTTGCGAGCGCCGCTGCCTCAGGCTCCTCCTCAACTGCCTTGCTCAGCAGGTGGGCATGGGCTTGTAGAAATTTGGGCACGTGCCTTATGAATGACACATCGTTTCCAGGCTTGCTTCTACTACCTGTGAGACAAGCAGGCAGCTTGAGTAGGCTGGCTGCCAAAGGCAATAACCCGGAGGCATTCCTGGCTAAGCGTGCAACTGCAATGCTGAGCACAAGCGCTTTACCTGCAAAACCACACAATGCATAAACACGCAGGTTGTGTGGTCATGCCGCCCGTGGCTCGCCCACTTGCCTGCGTCACCGCCCTTTGTGCCACCTCCACCGCGGCCAGCAAATCCATAGTGCTCCGCGCGGTCTTGACCCACCATGATTTCCCCATACTGATCCTTAAATCGGCCGCCATCTTCACCACCACTCCGACCAGCCCGTTTTCCTCTGCCACGGCCCATGAAGGTGCGTCAACAACAGCAGTGAGCCGCCGATGGGCTGCTGTGCAGCGGTGAGGCTGCACCCTTGTAACCTGGAATTTCCCACGCAGCCAACCGATATGTAAGCACTTTATATGTCGACCTATATCTTGAGGCTGAGTTTGAGGGGATTCACGCCGCGTGCGGGTTCGAGTGTGGTGTCGTGGTGCCTCGGCAGCGCCGCTGATGGCTGCACGATTATCTTGCAGTACCACGTTTGAGATGTGAGCAAGCCAAATATTTGGGCAAATGAAGAAACGTGCAGACCATGCTGAGCTTGCATGTCACGGCCATGAAGGTGCGTGGTCGGCACTTCCCTTCGGACTTCTGCACCTGTATCAAGCAGCAACCATGGCGAACACACCCCACCGGATCAAGCTTCCTCTCAGGGACGCGAGGCTGGTGAGTGTCAGCACCTCGGGGCTCTATTGGCCTGCGATCACACCCTTCAGTGGCAAGCTGGGGGAGTGGGCTTCCGTGCTGCCGTTGTCCTCGACCTTGCCACAGAAACCAGTGCTCACATGCGGAACCTGCCTCGCCTCTCTGCCGCAGGAAGAGCTCCTGCTCTGGCGAGACCCTAAGCGCTCTGGGATCGCATTTGGAGCTATCACGGTTGCGTTCAGCGTCTTGCAATTCGCCAAAATCAACCTCATTCAGACCACCGCCTACTTGCTGCTGGCGGTGGTGCTTGGCTGCTTTGCTTGGAACAACCTCTCAAGCTTCACCCGCAAGTGAGCAGCAGGGAGTGCGCGGTGCATGTACAAACTGCATTTTTGATTCTCGTTTGGCAGTTGGGGGCTGCTGGCAGGCTGCTGGCAGGCTGCTGGCAGGCTGATGGCCCAATGCCAGCTCAAGGTGACTCCCGCGTGCTGACGCTGTTCCCCTGCAGGCCGCCTGTGCCGGTGCCTCGGCTGCTGAAGGAGGGGATCTCTGAGGCACAGGCCAAGGCGTTGGCGGAAAAGGCGACTATTCACATCAACAAAGGCCTGGGTGAGTAGTTTGGGTGGGTGGGAAAGTCGTTGGCGGCTTGGGGCAGCTGTGGGGCAGCTTCAAAGCCTGTGACTGCCCTGGCAGTCCTGCCGGGTATCCCCACCAGCAGCAAGGCATTCCAGCGCCGCTTCGTCGCATCAATGCCAGTCATAATGAATCATTAAAAGCAAGTTGCGATGCAGCTTTTGCCAATCGATTGGCCACTGGACGTGAGGCTGGCCTGACGGGCGCTGTTGCCACGGTGCTGTATGTGGTGGCCAGGCTGTCGGGCCTCATCTCGCTGCTGGGGCTGGCATACACCACGGTCCTGGCTGCCTTCACCCTGCCCAAGGTGAACACTGGTGGCATTTGTCACAGTAGGGGTGTCGGCCTACGTGTATCGTGGCGCGGCAGTCCAAACTGACTTGAATGCAGGCTGCTGTGCACAGCTTCCTCCCTTGGCTGTGCTGTGATACCTGCAGTTGGCTTGTTTTGTATGTCCCCCTGCCAAATTTTCCCACCTTTTGCAACAGTTTAGTTATTGCCGCCGTCCTTAGAAAGACTAGTCAAGCTGCATACCAAATTTCTTGGATGCCACAACAAGTACGCACCACCACCACCACTGGGGCTGGCTTCCCTGCAGGTGTACGAATTGAAGAAGGATGAGATTGACAGTGCCATCGACAAGGGACGCACCCAGTTCACAGCCGTCTACGACAAGCACCTGCACAAGGTAAGGGGGCAGGACAAGTAGTTGGACGGCAGTTGAGTAAGAAAGAGGCACCTGCATTGCGTTGTCCTTGGTGCACGGTGATGAGTGTGAGTAAAGGTGGGCTGGGGGTGCTCTTCTGACAGGCTATTGTTCGCGGAGCACTTGTCATTCGCCATGCAGCGCTTGTCCCCCACCGTGCTGGCTGCCTTTGATGCTCACACTCGCTGGCATCTATGCATGCTTGAAACACCGTCGCAAGAAATCATGCTCAGTCAGCCAATCAACCACTTTTTCCAAACATGCCTGACCAGGTTGTGTCCAAGATTCCACGCCACACCCCTGCCAAGCCTGCCGAGAGCAGCTCAGACAGGAAGGAGGAGTGAGTTGAAGATGCAGGCCGAGCAGCGAGCCAGGGGGGTCATCCCAACTGGAGAACCCAGGCTTACATGGCGGCAACCGTCAGTGGTCTACACCGCCCCGCCTGCCAGCTGGCCAGTGAGTATTGGAGGATGCAGCTGCAGTTGTGTGGGCACCCATCCTGCGTTCCTGCGGTCAGGGTGCCCTCCAACCCTCCTCCCAGCTAGCTAGTTGGCTGGCTGAGTTTGTGTCTTGCCTGTGCGTCGTGTCGTGTCACCTCTTTCTGCGTCCCGGGTCTGTGGTCCCCAGTGCTGGCTGGCTCTTCCATGCACAAGCCCCCTCCATTGGTAGTGCCACCAGCGTGTACAATATGCGCATCCATCTTGAATGAACATTGCCCTTTGCTTGGCACGCATACATCCTTCCATCTCATCTTTGCCAGTGCCTTGCACTTTTCTCACTCCTGCCTGCCTCACCTGCACATCTATCTCCTAGAAATGGCACCACTCGCGCTGTTGTTGCTGTTGTTCGGCTCTTTGGCGGTGTTCGCCCATGCTTGCAGCAAGTTGCAGTGCCTCGATCACGCATGTGACACATTGAACAAACAAGTAAAGCGAGCAAACGAGCATATGAGCCATTCTGGCAATGGCAAACAGTAGCATAGAGAGGAAGTTTGGCAAGACAGAAGTAGGAGCAAGCGGCAGCGTTGGAAGCAAGAAACACCACACAGGGAACAGGTGGCAAGAGAGGTGGCAGGGTTAGCACGTTTTATGTAGGCCATAGTCCAGCCGGACAGCAACCGCTGTTGCTCGCCACGTTTGGTGGGTGCACTGCGGCGCTGTGCACCCGCCCGCTCACTAACCAGAGCCGGGTGGAGGGCGGTGCGACTCTGGCACCCAGCGCCGCACCAGTCGCTCGTGCACTGCCACCTTGGCTAGGCTGTTAGGGCTGCTGCGGTCTGAACCTTGCTCTTGAACATAGAACAGCAGCAGCTTCTTGCTGACCTGCAGGGTAGCAGGGGATAGGGCATGCCCAGCAACAGGTGAAGCCCAAATCAGGCGCCATGCAACCTCAATCCCACAGTGCTGAACCAACGTGAGTTAGACAGCCATTTGCAAGGTCTGTTGCAACAATGGTTTTACACCTCTTGACCAATGGGAGCTTGGGGCAGCAGCACCATCCTGCGCCCCCCACCACCTGCTCGCCTGTGTGGATAGGCGGTTGGATATCTGCAGGTCGTGCCAGCCCATGTCTGGGCGCTGACCCGGCGTCAGCGGCACTATCACAACCGTGTAATCAGAGTGGCTCAGCGCGGGGTGCCGCTGGTACAGCACAAAGTCAGCGCCGTACTGCAGCCCGGTGCGCGGGATCCAACCCTGCAGCAGAGGGAGGAGGAGTTGGTTGAAATCAATGCATCAGGAGATCAACAGCCACATGCCTCGCGGGTACAACACAAAGCGGAGCTGAGGAAAAGGCGACATCCAGCAGACGTGCAGGCCAAAGGAGCGGGAACACGCTGGTAGGGCAGAGACGTGCTGGGTGACTGGCGCCGCTTGCCAAAGCACAGCACAGCACAAAACACAGCCCAGCACACGCACACCTTGCTACGGAAGTGGTGGTATGTTAGGTAGAGGTGGAAGAAATCGTCACGTAGCTGCTGCAACCGCTGCCACAGTGCCTGCAGACCAAAATCAGCAGGGCAGGACGTCAGCCAGTTGGGATCAACAAGCGCCAGACCCAACAGAATCTGGCAGCAGGCCAACGAAAGCAAGCATGTGCACGCCAACACGCATATGACAGTCGTAAGGGGTAGACCAGCCGTCTGGGCTTCAACGGCTCGCAAGCCAGCCCCCTTTTCCCAACCGTGAACCGCTCCACAGCCATTGGAAATAGAACAGAGCCCACCAGTCGAATGATGAGCACCCACCCACCGTTGTGTGCAGCGGCATCGCGTGCCCCTCCACCACCTCGTGCACACTGAGGATGCCCAGCGCATGGGCCATGAAGAAGGCCTCGTCCAGGCTGAAGCGTACTGCCTTGTCTCCCTGCACCGCCTGCCCGGCACCCTCCAGCTGGTCCCTCACGTATGCAGCTGTGCCAGTGCCGCCGTCCATGTTGCCAAAGCACAGCGCATCCAGCGTGTGTGCCACGCTGTCATCGCAGCACAACCACACAGCGGCGTCCAGCAGCAGGGCCTGCAGGTTGCGCGGCGCCAGCTCGCTATACAACTGCAGCGGGCGGCAACAGCAGTGGGCAATGCAAGCTACAAGTATAACCCAATCCACATTGGTTGAACCGTGGGTATATGACAGTGATTGCAAGAACAAAAAATAGTATCAACCACTCACTTTACCACTGTGCTGCAGCAGGCGACGGGGCATGCCACGGTGGCTACATTGCGTGGGACAAAGAGCGGTGCGCAACCCCACCTGGACCAAGTTGGTGTTGAGGTCCTGCCGCCGCCAGCGCTTCAGCTTACGCTGCTCCTTAGGCACCTCTGCCATGCGGCAGGTTTAGTAGCCTCCGTGGCACTGCCTTCGGAAGTAGTTGCAGGTCACAAACCAACAGGCCTGCAGCAAGCGGCGGCAGCCTTTCGGCAGCGGCGGTGGGAGCATTGGCAGTGGCGCTTGCTAGCTGCCCGAGTGCTTCCGACGCGATAAGCGATGGTGCTGTCGGTGATAATGCGTTTCGGGTGAGCGTGTCACCTGCGTTGCAGTCTGTACACAGATGGCTCTGCGTAAGGGCCGCTTTCACTGTGTTGATTATTGATGCTCGTGAATCGTCAAGCTATGTGCTACTTGCGCGAATGCATTGCATTTTTAGCCGCCAGCAGTGCATGCATATGTGGCGTGACACTGCTAGCCGCCGGCCTCCTGCTGCGGGAATTGCACTGTGCCAAGCCCTCATGTAGCGTACGAGGCATGCCTCCTACTGTTATAACACACGTGGCATACTTCACACACCAAGATCAAGAGGATGAAGTATCAAGTGCTGAATACAAACCAAGCACAATGCTTGGGTGGCATAGGAACTCTCTTAGCTGTTGCCATATGAACCGAGGGAAAACTGGGGAAGACATATGGGCAAGCGTGGATGCCTGTGTGGATGCACTTCGGGTCAGGAAGAAGTTAGTATGCGCATCAGCAGGGAGCAAACTCGCCGCACTGGTGGGGCGCCACCTCCCTGCCCTGCTCCTCAGGGGTACTCAACATTGCCACCCTGCTCCGGCCTATCCCGTGGATTTGCTGCCTGCCGCCGAGCAATGAAGTCGGGCGGCAGCTCCTGCAGTGGCGGCGGAGCGCCCTGCAATGCCGCCTTGGGTGGGCGCCCCCGCCTGGAAGGCCCTACACCAGGCTCAGCGCCTGTGCCCGCGCCCCCGCCAGCCGCACCCGAGCCCCGCATGGTCTGCTGCCTGCCACCCCTGCCACTCATCTTAGCTGCCACGCTGCCACCACTGCCACGCTTGCCCGCTGGCGGCGACTGCAACTCCATGGGACTACTTTCCTCCTCTGATGACTCATCTGCAGGCGGGCGGGCGGTTGTATGCAACGGACAAGAAGTGAGATCACTGCAAGGAGATGGCGCACATTCTGGCTGATGGCTGATGAAGGCGGAGGAGTGGGCCAATGCGCAGGCAGATGGCAATGGTGGGCAGCCAAGCGTCGATTGGCAAGCAGCCAATCAGCCCAGAGGGCAGCAGCAAAATAGGGATTGGGGCAGCAATGCTGCATCATCTACCGTTTCCATTCCCCACCCACTCACCCCTACCCCACCGTCCATTCAGCACAGGACATGCACATGCGTGCACAGATTTGTGAGCAAACAGAGGATGCCTACCACACCAGCTACTACCAGCACCACCGTCATCATCACGACCAGCACCAGCCACCCAGTCACTGACCTGAGGGCATGCCCAGCTCCTCCAGCTCCGCCCCCTTGGGTGCCACCAGCAGATCACGCTCACGCTCAGCCTGGCGCCGACGGCGCCGCTCAGCCAGCACATCGTCCGCCTCACGATCACTCAGCACGCGATCCTGAGCAGCACCCGCTGATGGTGGCGCCTGCTGCATGCCCCGGCTGCCCCGCATCCCCCGTCCACGCTGACCGCCGCCGGTGGAGGGATAGGCGTCTGAGGGGGCGTCCTGCTGCCGCCGTACCGCCGCCGCCATGGCAGCCGCCCCTGCGCGCGGGTCTGCCTCGTGGGCAATCACCACCACCTCTGGCCGCCGCTGGTTGAAGGCCTTGCATGTGCGGCGCATGGCGTCTGCCACCACACGCTCCACAGCGGCGAGGTGGGCGTCACCCGGCAGGCGCTCAATAGCCTCACCAGCTGCGCGGTGAAGCTCCTCCAGCAGGTCCCCCCCAGCAACCCACATGGCACGCGTGGTCACTCGAACCTTGGCACGCAGCCGGCGCGCAGAGGCAGCACGAGCAGCAGCAGCAGCAGCCGCGGGGCCCGCGCCTGGCGCCGCCGCCTCTGCCACGGCGCGGACCATGGCGGCGTCCCGCAGCACATCCACCGCCGCTATGACGATGCCCTCCACAGCCAGCTGCTGCCGCTCCTCCAGAGCCATCTCTGAGAAGGTGCCCGTGCCCTTGTTGCCGTCGTTGTAGAAGTTGGTCAGCCGCGCCTCGCCCAGCAGCGCCATGCTGGCACCAGGTATCCCCGCTGCGCTGCCCGTGCTGACCGTGTTACGGTTGCGGCGGTCGTGCACGCCCAGCATCTGGCCGTTGCGGATAACGGAAGTGAAGTTCACGTTGTTCTCACGCGCCAGCTGCAACAGGATGAGCAGGGGCCAAAGCAAAGTGAGGGGGTGGATAATGGTTGCGAAGACATGGCTGTAGCTGGTACAAGACGGAGGCAGAGAGGAACAGGGTGTCAGGCTCATAATTCACGTTGGCGGCAGCGGCGGAACCAAACGCAACACATCTTGTGTATGCATGTACTCATTGAAGAGCTGTCAGGCTGGCATGTGTGTGCCAGCAGTGGCTTCCCGGTGGCACCTGTGCGTGTGCGCAGAGGAAGGCATACTCTCCATGCACGGGGAGGAAGTGCTGGGGCTGAGTGTAGCGCAGGACCTCCTCAAGCTCACCCCTGCAGGGGCGGTGAGGGGGCAATTGCAAACAGAGGGATGGAGGCCCGTATTCGGGATCCGACGGTGCGGGGGCCCGAGAGCTGCCAAAGAATGATGCTGCTTAGGAGGCGAAGCTGAGCAGGATGCGAGGCACAGCTACAGGAGGAAGGTGCCCAGCCTTTAATCGCTGAACTTGAGGGAGGTGAGTAGGCACTTGAGTGCAAAGACCAGCAACACAAGGCACTGGGAAATTAGTTCCTTGCACAAGCCAAATTGACAGCCTGACAGGAAGAAGCACCAAGGGGCGGCGTCCGCACGCCCCCCTGCCCCCCCGCCCCCTCCCCCGGCCAGTTCAATGCTCTTGAGTGCTCACTCACTTGTATGCATGTCCCGAGGTGTGCAGATTTTCGTCTCGCCCCATAGCTATCTCAGGCCCCTTCTCGCTGATGCGGTTCATCATCTGGAAGATACAAAGGAAGGAAAGGAAGGAAGGGCACCGGTAATTAAGCTACACATGGTGCGGCACACTGTGGAGATACGCTGGGGAACGGTAGGGCTTTGAAGCAGCCCGGCAGGTTCTAGTAAGGACAACTGGCCACATGACAGATAACTGCAACACCCAGCCTCCCAGGCATTTGGCTAAGCAGCAAGATAAGCCCTGTCCTAGAATCGCCAGCCCTTGTCACCTCGCAGTCTTTCATTTGGGCTCCACGCCAGCGACAATGCCAACAGAGCCTTCACCTCCTAACCTGGGACCAATTCTGCCCAGCCACGCCCATGTACCCCCCCAGCTGATGTGCATGCATGGTTGCGTGCCTGCATGACGCGCGTGTCATTGCCCGGGATGACCTTGGCTGAGTAGAGGATGAGGTCGGAGGGCTGCAGCTTCAGCAGGTGGCTGGCGTCACGGGCAGCTAGCGACAGCGCCGCGCGAGGCTCAGCCTGTGTGTGCGGCAGTGGGGTGCGCCAAGGGGGCCAAGAGAGCGGCATAGTTGGGTGGGAGTCTGGCTGGACGGTGGGTCACGGGCAACAGCACACCGACCGAGCTACAGTATGGACAGCCACTCGTACACGCATCAGCCTTAAACCACAACAGTTTGTGCATTCCTCACAACACAAAGTGCCAGAAATGTCGCCTACAGCACCAGCCAAGTGATGAGCTCCATTTCTGCCAACGAATCACTTCTGATCCATATGTTTGCAAGAGAGCATAAGGCTCATACAAAGCAATGAAGCTCACGGGTGTACCATCCGCCCCCACCCCACCCCCACCCCCATCCCCACCAGGCGCAAATGCCAATCCACCCCATTTCCCCGCAGTCACCTGTGATCCCGTGGTGACAATAAGCAGCTGGTTGGGATCGTACTCATCCATGTCTGTGGCTGCCACCACCTCTTTGGGGTCAAAGGGTGCGCGACCCTCACGGTGCGCCGCCTCAAGGTAGTGGTTCAGGCTCATGCCGATGAAGCAAATCTTGCGACCAGAGGCGTCGGCAGCTTTCTTCACAGCCGCCAGCCGGTGCAGGTTGGAGGCAAACTGCACGAGTGGGGGATGAGGGATGGCATACCATGGCGGATGGGTGAAGGAGGAGGAGGGAGGCGAGGGACTGCGGGCAGCGGCGGGAGATGGTGACAAATGCTGAAAGAAACTGCCACTGCCAGCTGAGGGACTGCACTGCAGGGGGCTCTCAGGGCATGTCTCCCACGCCCCAACTTTTCACAGCACACATGGCAGTGGTAGGACCCCACCCTCACCCCCAAGGCCAGCCCTGCCAACCTCCCTCTGGCGCCTGCGCACCTGCGTGGTGATGACGCGGCCCTTGCCCTGGTGCCCCATCACCCGATTCACCAGCGCAGTCTCCACCACCGCCTCACTAGTGGTGCGGCCCGGGGCCAGCACGTTGGTGGAGTCAGACATGAACAACGTCACGCCCTCGCGACCTGCAACAGCCACCCGCAATACAGGAGGAGGGGGAGAAGGGGCCGTAAGAATTTGGGTTGGGCAGGAGGACAGCCAACAGCAGCTTGACGGCCAGGCAAATTAAGGGACTGGACAGCATCAAAGCACCGTGATGTCACAACCAGCCCAACAACGGCCAGATCCCACACGTTTGCATGCGTGCACGCATGCATGCAACCATAAGCGTGCACCCAATGGTGATGTCCCGCATGGCCATCCTGCCTTCTTATCCTGCGGTGGGAGCCACCAGCGTGCCCACCACCCACACATCTGTTCGCAACCATAACCGCCATCCAGGCACCGCCTTTCCTTCAAGCCTGCACTCAAGCTAGCACCCACGCACCCATCTGGTCAAATATTTCTCGGTCAAAGGGCTCCCCGTCCACCGGGTCATCGTCCATCTTCCAGTCCCCCGTGTGCACAATGGTGCCATGATCGCTGCGTAGCACCAGGCCGCAGCAGTCTGGTATTGAGTGCGTGACGCGCATGGGAGTGCACTCGAAGGGGCCCAGCTGGAAGGGCTGGCGCATACGCATCACGTGGCACCGACCCTCATCAAACAGATTGAACTCCTGCACGGCAGGGTCGCCCCGTGGCAGACACATGTGCACAAGAAACGCGGGATGTTAATGTCTGGAAGAAAGGGGGAGGAAGCGACATACGCAGTACCATGGGAAGGGGCAGGGGCCAGGAGAGAAGCAGGGCAAAGGTATGAGTTGCAAACAAGGTTATTTGATAATTGGGTGATGAGCAGCAGCGGGAGGATTGGCACGGGCTGGTTGCTAGGAAAGCTGGGCAAGGCCCCAAGGTGCAGCAGCCTCCTTGCCCTGGCCAACCCCCAGCCTTGTAGCAGAGAATGCACGCACCTGGAGGCGGCGCTTGATGAGCTGCATGGGGAATCCGCCAGCGTAGATGGGTGTGGCTGGGTCTAGCGCGGGCACCACCCATGGCAGCGCGCCTATGTGGTCCTCGTGCCCGTGTGTGATCACAACCGCCTCAATCTTGTCCCGCCACTGAGCCAAGAAGGAGGTGTCGGGCAGGATCTTCTGCATGCCCAGGTCAGTGAAGCTGCAATGGCGGGGCAGGAGGGCCGGGAGGGGCAGCGAGTAACGAGCGGGATGGAAGGTGTGGGAGGAGGAAGGAATCGGACGGGGTGGTAGGCAAGCGCACCGCTCCTCTCCCTGGGATGTGCCCTGCCACCTGTCGACCAGTACAACCAATGCTAGCAGCTTGTGCAGGGGTCATCATGCATTGATTCATGGCAGCAGCCCCACTGAGCAGCTGCCAGGGGCAGCACCAATGAGAAGGGCAGCCAGCATCCACTGCAGTGATGCCAGCAGCGCCAGAAGAGCGGTGGGAGGCTCACTCTGGGAACATGAGACCCGCATCTACCAAGATGTATCGATCGTACACGCCTATAAGCATGCAGTTCATCCCAATCTCGCCAAGCCCGCCAATGGGCAGCACACGCAGCGGCGGACCCTGCCCAGGCGGCGGCCCTGGGAAGGGCCGCTTGTCGCGAGTGCTCTGAGAGGACCCCAAGTGCTCATAGCCGTCGCTGCGCACCGTCACCCGATTGTGCCTGCGCCCTGCAGACCATGACCAGTGCATGGGGCGGAGAACGAGGTGTCCCTGGCCAAGGCGCAGGGCAGCGCACCATGCAGAGTGGCGGTGGGGCGCCGCTCCATGCATGCACCACCCGGTGCGGTGCACCTTACCTCCCGCACGACACTGCGTGGACTGCTGTATTTGCCGTTCCCTTCCCTGCCTTTGCCGTTGTGCCGGGTGTCTGCTGGACCGCAGCAAGCCCTTCCTGTCGGCCATCAGGCAGCTGCCGCTCAGTAGCCTGGCCGACTCTAATGTTGCCGCCGTTTCCATGCCGCAACCCGCTACCACAAGGGCGCTGCCTTGTGTGCGGCAACCAAACACCGCGATATGCAGTCTCGTGGACTCTTCCCAATGTAACCTAGCACATTGTGCTCACTTTCATGTGCATCTGTGTGGAAATGGTGGTCTGCGGAGTCATCGACTCCACGTGGCTATCGCATGCAAACGGAGGTTGGTGACGCCCTGGGAAGCGTTCACGTTTTACGGTGGCCTCGATCGTAAGCTTCGGTCAATAGCAGTTGCCTGCAAGTCCCGGTATTGCACGTTTGACTCAACTGGCTCTGCATCAAGCCTCAGCATCGCCGCCTCCGCGATCGGACCTTACTTAGCTGGCAACTCGCTGGTCCCTAACTTGATACGACTGGTATGAGCGCTCAGGTGCGGTTGAGGTCCTTGCTTCAACCGCACGCTCATAAGTAGGTTGAACTACACTGGAGTGGTGTCACAGCCCCAGCAACATAGGGTCTGACCTTATTGGGCGCATGTGGTGCGGTGAGCGGGGGCAGTTGCTTGCTGTGAAAGGTGCTGGTTCAGCTTACTGTGTGTTGCTGCCTGATCAGACTATGAGCAAGGAGGAGGTCAAAGCCCAAACTGTGGACCGTTGGAACCAAGCGGCAGCGCAGTATGCGGAATGGTGCGTGGGAGCTGGCCTGCCCAAAGCACCTGAAACGGCTGGCAGCAATCACTGCTGCGGTGTCACTGGACACTGGCAACAAGCATGCGCACCTTTTCGGAAGGTGCTTAGCGAGCACTCAATAGCGAGCCAGAGGATGAATTCGCCACTGAATTTTGCTTCACTGCCGCTCTCCTGCCCGGCAGGGTGATTGACCACAAACTGGTGCAAGGCCTGTACGAGCCCTTCAAGTCGCTGCTATCTGCTGAGCTCCAGGGCAAGCCCGGTGCCCGCATCCTGGACGTGGCCAGTGCCAGCGGTGAACCCGCAGCCACTCTGGCAGCGGCGCTGCCGCAGGCCCAGGTCATTGCCACCGACATTGCTGCCGGGTACTTGGAGCTGGGGAGGGCCAGGGCGCAGCGCCTGGGACTCACAAACCTGAGCTGCGAGGTAGCAGACGGCGAGCAGCTGAGCGGCTTTGCTGATAGCAGCCTGGATGCAGTGACGTGCTCCCATGGAATTATGTTCATGCCAAACCATGAAAAGGCGCTGGCGGAGTTCATGCGCGTGCTGAAGCCGGGTGGCATCCTGGTGCTGAGTGTGTGGGGCCCCGAGGAGCGCCTCCCCTTCTTCCAAAGCGCCACGCAAGTTGCCCGGGGTGAGCCAGACCCTCAGAGCCGTCACGTTGCACTTGGCCTGCATGCGCTGAGGTGCATGCATAATGGCGCATATGCTGGTTGGTGAACCCAACCAGCCTGTTGGGAGCGTTCCCTGTACTGCATTGCAAGCCTATCCTGCACTACGGGCTGTTGTCCCTTTTCCTGCCATGCGGCACACTTGCCATGCACCTATCTTTGCTGCACAGTTGCGACACCCTGCTGCCTCTGCATTGCTGCCGCAGAGTACGATCCTGAGGTGCCGCCATTGTTTACGCCCTGTCGGTTTGGTGACCCCACAGCGCTGCTGGCCGCTATGGGCGAAGTGGGGCTGCAGGAGGTGCAGTGCAAAGAGCTGCAGGTAGAGCATGTGTGATGTGGTTTGACAGCAAGCAGGAAGCTGTCTGCGCATGTTTCTGCCTGTAGTGCTCAACTCCCAATGTCGAGATGCCAACAGGTCTCCAGATGGGGGCACTCATTCTTGCTTCCTCTCTGCACCTGTGCACCTGCAGCTGGACTTCTTCATGCCCAGCAACATGTGGTGGGAAACGGTGATGAACACTCCACTGCCTGTCAAGGTGAGCACAGATAGGCAGAGCGGGCGCCAGGCACAGTGCAGGTTCCAACCGCTGTGCTGGCTTCGTGTGTAGATGTGTGGGGCATGCGTGAGTGTTGAGCCAGGAACTTTCGGTGGCATAAGCAGAGGTGCAGAGAAGCAGGCGTGCACCAGCTCGTTTGTCGTGTTTTGCACATGCCTTGCAGGCTGCCGTGCAGAAGGCCCAGGCGCAGCGTCCCGGGGAGGACTTGTATGCCGAGGCGCGGCAGAAGCTGCAGGCCGTGCTGGCTGCCCAGGGGTGCTTCACCCCTGAAGGTCATGTGAGGTCCTGCAACAACTCCTGCTGGCTCATCACCGCCAGGAAGGCAGAGTGAAGGCGAATAACAGCTCTACCGTTGGATAGTCAGTCAGCTGACACTCAAACAAAGGGGGCGCCCACATCAGTGTACACAGTGCTGGAGTGCTGGGGCCTGTGTGAACTGCGCTGCTGGCCGTAACAGCAAGCTTTGTTTTTGTGTTTTTATAACATGGCACTAGCTTTGGGATTTTGAAGGTGCAGTCCAAGTAATGCATCACCCAGCCCTTGTCTGGTCCAGCATGTTGATGCACGTCCATCAGCCAGTCCATCTTCATCCTGCACCCCTCCGCCTTCATGCTAGCGCTGCATCACCAGCATGTGTATGGTGCCACATGTCCTCCACCAAGCTTGCAGGAGCTGTTGACTGGCCCTGACCATCACAGAACTCCTTTGACAACTTGTTGGCTGCTCAGTGCAAAGTGCTGCTGCGCCATACCCACTCCATCACACGATGACCACAGAATGTAGTAGGGGGGTTGCAGTTGCGAGCTGAGATTGATGCTAGCTCTGACGCCACCTACTCTGCGGGCGTGCTTGTGGAGCCCTGGGAGGTGGTTGGAATTGTGTGTGTGTGGGGG
>JAAMXP010001020.1:0-31964 GCA_019693395.1 Ettlia oleoabundans | reverse complement strand
CCATGCTCTGGCTTCACCTCGTAATCAAAGTCCTGGCGATACATGGCGGTACAATGCGTTGTAAAGAATCACGCGGAGGCAACAGGAGGTGCAAGGCAGCCTGGCGTGGACTGGTTGAATATGCAATAGTTTTAAATAAAACTAGCACGCAGGAGATGTTGAGGGGAGCAAAAAGAGGCAAGCGGAAGAGGCGCGAGGGGATGCAGGCTGCCACATCTGGTTCAACGACCTAACTGTTGTCAGTGCTTCCACTGTTTTTCCAAACATAAGCTGGCTTGAGCTTGACACAAGCTGCAAGAACGACGATGCCTGCTAAGCAAACATGCATGCCAGGGGCTCACCTCACCCTCCGCCTCTCGCAAACCCCGTTCCAGCCGCATCCACAGCCCTCCGATGTACAGGTCGGCAACGGTGGCAAACTCCTCAGCTGAAAGCTCCCTAAGGTCATCAGGTGACAGCTGTCCCTTCTCCAGCTGTTCGCCGCCAGTCATGGAAGCTGCTGCTACATTTGGGCCCACGCCGCCGTCAGCGGCAGACGCTATGGCGCTGTTAACGTCGGCACATTTCACGCTGTCCGCCTGCGCTTCATTGGCCGCGAACCCGGCGGCAGGAGCTACATGAAAGTCGTATGCGAACAAAGCCGAGGTGGCTGCGGCCGGGAGGGCCTGCTGGAACGCAGCCGGCACTGCCGGAACCACGGCGGACTGCAGCAGGCGCCGGGCGACTCTAGACCTCGCAACTAGCGCTGCGCGCATCATGGCGGCCGGACATTGAGAAGGCGGTATGACGGGCAACCTTGTGGCAGTGAGATTAGCAGCTGACCTGGCGGCTTCAGTACGGATGTACAGCTTCTGCTTGCTGCTCAACCTAAGAGTATTACATGGTTGCCCAAAGGATCTGATGAGCCCTCCACAACGTGAGCACACTTGGCAACGGACATTGCCAGGCACGGGTTGGTGGCATGCCTACTCATGGTGCCCACTCAGCTTCTGCAGAGCGCGCCACAAGTTGATCGTTTGCTACATTACACAGCAGAAGTGCCTGAAACGCTATAAAGTATGATACAGAAAGTCATTCCCTCATGTGTTTCAAAGGCTAAGCACCACCCTTATTTCAGTCAATGCATTCTTAAATTGGCCCCGTCCGTCGATTCCTCCGGTTGTTAGTTAAAAATTCCAGAGCAAGTATTCCAGTGTACAGTCCAGCGCCCACGCGGCTAGATAGGCCCGCCGCCAGTAGTTGGCCGACCTCGGACCCCCCAGTTTGGTCAGTTTGTCATCAGTCACGTCCGACCTACATGCTTCCCGTCTCCCCCACCGCCTCTGTATCGTAGACCAGCCAGTGCACAGCTGTCTTGTACGACAGCGCTGTCGTACAAAACATCTAGGACTAGTCCTAGATGCTTCCCAACTCCCCCACCGCATCTGTATCATACACCAGCCAGTGCACGTCCTCCACTGTCAGCTTGCTGCTGCGGTCCACAAGGGCTGCAATAACGGAGACACAGGGGTGCAGATATAAATTTTACAGATAAAGATATCACAGATGGATGCTGTGCATGCAGCAGAACAGCCTATGCTTGCGTCTGTATTGTTGAATGGCACCACAATGTGCCAGGCAAGGGCCGGCAGGCAATGCAGGGGATGCATATCCCTCGGCTGCCTGCCATAGCAGAGCTAAGACGGCTGTTCAGAAACAGGGGCACCCGCTTGCAGCAAGTCTGCATGGGGTGGTATTCTCCCAAGAAGATTAATACGAGGCCTACATTACAGGGCTATTGGCGGCACACAACACAGCACAGGGACCGCACACTGCTCACCTGATCCCTCCTCAGCATCCTCACCACTGCCACCCCGCTGCGCCATGAACTCCACAATCTTCTCCTCAATCGTGCCTGCACAGGCTTGGGCGTGGGGCGCATAGATGGAGGAGTCAGGCTATATATAGAGCAGAGAAGGAGCAACCTGCAGTAAACCGCTCCTGGGCAGTGCACAAACCCAACTCGCAACTAGCAAGAGACACGGCACATGAGTAAGCTGTTAGACAGCGATGGTGATGCTGCATGCTGCCACGCACCCTTCATGACCAGCCGCGTCACCATGACCGTGGAGCGCTGGCCCAGCCTGTTGCACCGCCCGATTGCCTGCTCCTCAAATGCGGGGTTGAGCACAGGCTCACACAGCACCACATGGGTGCCAGCTGTCAGCGTGACGCCCGCGCCGCCAGTTCTACAAGGAAGGACACGGTGCAAGGCAAGCACGCAGGGACACAATCAGACAGGCAGGGACAGCGATGAATTTGCTTTACAAGCCTTTACAACTTCAATTTTCAATTGCGCCCCTGACATGAATGACAAAAACGCCAAGCAGGACAAGCAGCAAGTGCATTGAAGCAGCGACATGGTTAAAGGGTACAACGCAGATGCTGTGCTAGCACTAATCTGCCCTGCCGCTCACCGATGCGTGAGGAAGAAGACCTGTGTGGGCGGTGCAGTCTGGAACTCGGCAATCGCTGTGCCCCGCTTCTCTGCAGGGGCATAGCAGAAGCAGAAAGCCCAGAACAGGGTCAGCAGTGAGGGTGGGGCAAGCCAGGACTTGGGGTTTGGTCAAAAAGGCAGGAGCCTGCCCTTTTGCCCTGACCTGCCCATGCACCCAACTCCACATGCCCCATTCATCATTTGGTTCCCTGGTCACTCAATACAGCATCTACCGCCTGCCCTTCAGAGTAATTGGGCAGCAGTACGGAAACAGGCAGTGGGAGTGACTGACGCACACACAACTATATCCCAGTACAAAGCTCACCCGATTTGGCGTTGCCCAGCAGGTCCCGGCTGTCCAGCCCCAGCTCTGGGAGCCGCCGCTTGATAGCCTGCAGCAAGTGGGAGGTGATGATGCCGTGGTTTGGCCATACCAGAAAATACAGGGGTGAAGCAGGGGTGAAGCACCCCCTGGGCTTCCAGAGTGAGTGGATGGATGGGCCCAGCGGCTGCTGATGCTAGCATGCTGGGTCCTGTCACGCGTTGCACTCTGCACCCCGTCCCCCACTGCCACGTGCATCACTGCATAGTATGCGGCGCTATAGCACGAATATCACTGGCCCACCTGCGAAGTGGCCTTGAACTCGCTGAACACCACCACCTTCTCAGAAGGCCCCTTGTTGCGCAGCACATCCAGAACAGCCTCCACCTGCAGCAGGTACACCAGTGGACTAGTTTGTCACTACGGTGTTTTGTGGGCTGCGTGGGAAGAGTGAAAAATTACCTGTGTGTCCCGCATCCGCCACCGGCCACAGCCACCCACACAACACCTGAATGTCTTCCGTTCCCAAATGACACACTTGCATTGCATGCCCACATATAGACTCACAACCCTGCGCTGCAGTTCAAACTTGCACTCCCCTATGCTGCAGGCTCTGCCCTATGCTTTCATCCACCCACCTGGTTGCTGAAGCACTGCTTTTCCTTGTCATACCCAACTGCACGCCCATTCACCCGCGTGTCATGCACGGCATCTCTGCCCAACCCACCTTGCTGGTAAAGCAGTGCTTCTCCTTGGTGTACCGCCCTGTGGCGGGATCGTAGTGCTGCACGCCTGTGGGCTGCTGAAAAGCGGCTGCAAGGGAAGGAGGATTGAGAACAGAGTTGAAGACATCTTGTGTGCAAACGATGGATACCGATCCGGCAAGATGATGCTAACAGGTCGAAAGCGTTTAAATGGTTAAACTTGCTACTGAATTGCTGGCTCACATTGCCATGCCGTAAAGGAAGTAGATCATGGCAGCATGACAACAAAGCTGCCATGAGCCAGCTCCTTGGCAAAAAGGCTGCCTTTTGGAGAGTAACCTACTGATAGCCCAGTGCGGTACTCACATGATGCCGCCTGTCGCAGAGGTACCACCAGCCCTCTCATCGCCGTCATGCTCTTGCCCAGGCCATGCTTGCGGAACTCCCAGTCAGGATCATCCACAGCCGCTGCAGCCGTGGTGAAAGGGAAGTAGGCCACTGCTACTGGGCTAGATGAAAGCAGCTGGGAGCAAGTTGGTGGAAATGAGTAGGGACAGAATAGGGACAGAAGGCAGGCGGGTGTGTCACGATAGGGGCAAGCAGCATCGTACACCAGTCAGTCACTGTTGCCCGGTTAATCAAGAAGCTACGCATGTTAAAGATAAGCAGAGGGACAGATTGGCGCACTTCGCAGCTCATCAGGAAAGATCCTGGCCCTCCACAGCAGTTGGAAGAATTTTTCGCGCTGTGCGTCCTGCAGTTGAGCACAGCAGGGCATGCAGGGTGACCCATCAGCATATGCCATAGCTCATGTGGACAGCAAGGTTATGTGCAACAAGGTGGCATGCCAAGGTTGACCCAGCATGAACTCACTGAGCAACCTCCGGCAGCCTCGCGCCCATAGATGATCCACCTTGCATATCAGAACCCAGTCACTGCTGCTACAACCTCTGGCTTGGGTAGGGTAGGGGAGAAACCTCGCAGTCAGCCAGCTGGCAAGCCATCCAGCCACCCACCCACCAGTGTATCCAGGTACCAGCGTGCATCCTCCTCGCTCATCTCACACTCCAACACCCGGTCCTGTGTGGGGGGCAGCTCCAGGTTGATCCGCCCATCCAGCTTGCCCGCCTTGCTGTAGAACACCATCGACTTCTGCAGCAAGAAGACGGGAGCAGGCAGGGAGATGGGTTGTCAGGGTATCGGTATCGAAGCGGTATTCCGAGTACAGAACTGGCTGGGATCATACTAGAATGGGGTGTGATCTATGACATTGCGGGGCAAGCAATCTCAAGCAACACCCCACAAAGGGCAGCCGCTTGCTGATAGCAAAACACCCGGCCAACTACTACCAGCAAGCCCCCCAAGACAGATAGCCTGACCGCACCTTGAGCACATGTGTCAGCACGGGAGGGAAGTGAGTGAAGATGGGGCTGTGGGGAGCCAGCCTCAGGAAGGACCAGAGCGGCGCCATGGTGTCCACTGCAGCAGTGGTGAGAGCGGGGCTAGTGGCGCAGGGAGGTGACCTAGGCTTGCTGCTGCTTTACACAAGCCCATCCCTGCTAAACACGGCCGGTTTTGATAGTGGCCTTTAGCAGCCATCACCACAAGCAGGAATGACCCCATGGCAAGCATGCAAAGCAGTGAAAACTTGAGTCAGGCATGCCAGGACCTTTAAACACCACCAACACCGACACCATGACTCACGGTTGTTGTCGTTGTCGGGTGTGCCGGACAGGCCCCAGCGGTGGGTGGCCATCAGGTCCCGGTTGGCCAGCAGGCTGCCCTGCTGCTGCACCTCGTCAACAATCACGCGGTGCCAGAAGATGGAGCTGCAGGTATGGGTGGGATGGCAGAAGAGAAGCGAGATAAAAGGCAAGAAGGTGAGGGTAGACTGACGGGCAGTATAATCTCACACTGAAATTTACTTTAGTGGCTGCCTGCCTTCACGTATGCCAGCTGAACACAACAAGCAGGTGGTGTGCAGTACTGGTACTGCTCAGCAGCAGACTGCTCACACGATGGTCTGCAGGTTGCAGGAGCTCTTGACCGTGTTGATGTCGGTGATCACCTACAGCAAAGCAAGGAGCTTGGCAGACTAATAAATGACCGCTGTACGGAGGGTGTCCCCTGGCCTCCCTTGTTCATTAGCTGACCTTCAGCTAACAGGTGATTGAAGATTACATGGACCAATCCCACCAGCCCACCAGCTGTCATGTCGCTGGCAAGTTCCTGCCACGCCAACCCACCACATCGTAGCGCGCCAGCAGCTTGCAGTCGTGATTCAGCGGCTGCTTCTTGGTGCCATCCACCCATTTGCAGATGGTCAGCCGCGCCGCCGTAGTTTTGCGGAACTCAGCCTCCCTGCAGGCAAGAGCACAGCAGCGATGGCATGGGTGAGGCCTGCCTGCCGATCTGCCCGGTATAAAGCCAGTCCGCAGTAGAGCCGCCTCGAACACAAGCCCAATTGGTGAGCTGCAGAGCTGACGAGCGCCGTAACAGCAGCGCAGACGGGTAGCATGCAGCAGGTTGGCTGTGTGAGGATGTGGTTTGAAAGGTCCGGCGGGAAAGGCATGTCTGACTCTTCGAAGGGGGCTCACCACTGGTTCACAATGGCTGTGGGCACCACAATCAGGCAGCCGCCATGAGGCATGTTGTTGACGGCGGCAGCTGCACAGGGAGACAATGAAGCCTAGTTTGCAAAAGCTGACTAGGAACTTGCTATGGGCCAGTCATACAACAGGAGGGCAGGGTGCCAGACGCATGCAGCACCCTCCCTACAGTACACACTGCAAGTGCAAGAAAGCAACACATCGCCTGATCGCTTCCCTGCTGCATTGATGCATGCGACGACTTACCTAGGTGATCGTGGTCTCGGTGGGTCTGGTAGGCACGGTTCTTGCGCCAGTTGGCAGGAGGAGGGTTCAGCTGCGTAATCGCTACCGCGCAGGCTGTCTTGCCCATGCCGACCTGCAAGGCCAACCCCACACCCATCAAGAAAGCGGTGGCTGGAGCGAAGTGGTGCTTAATTGCCATTATACAGCTTACCCTATGCCGATTGGCAAGGCACGCGGACAAAAGGCACACCTAACAACCTCAAAGCGGAAAGCCCTAGGTTCCACAACCGCCTCACCTCTAGATACAGCAGGCCAGCGCCGCCACAGGACTGCATGCACTGCTCAGCCTCAATTTTTGAGGCGAAGAAGCGTATCTGCTTCAAGGTGGGGCAGACGTAGGCATGGAGTTCTGCCAAAGCAGGGACGAGGGTGAAAGGACTTTGTGCTGGGAGTTGGTGACAGAAGCTGGCGATGCAAGGGCTTTATGACCGCCACAGTTTGAACAGGCAGGCATGTTGAATAACTAGCATCTTATGTGAGCCAGGTGTAGGTACCTGGCTGGCTGGGCAGGCCAAGCTTAACCCAAAGGTGGCGAGCTGAGCCGCCTGGCGTTGTCTCCTCAGCCAGCATGTGCGCCACGGTGCGCCGCTGGTAAGTTGAGAACTGCAGGGGACATGTGAAGGCACGTTATAAGGCAATTAGCAGCGAGTATAACCACCAAGTGAGGGCGCATTGACCCTGCTGCAAGGAGCACGATGTGCGTGGCAATGCAAGGAGGGTTTGTGTGAGGACATGCTGCTGGGTCACAACTACAAGCAGCTGCACGTGTATATCGCGCACCCAAACCCAGCAAAATGCCTGGTGCAACAACCACGTCGGCAGGCAAGAAGAGCGGCAGGCACATCATGAGGCACAGCATGTGCAGTATGTGCACCTCCAGCTTAAAGCTTTCGTTGCAGCGTAGCTTGAAGCCGTCTGGCTCTGGCCGCTCTTCAGCCTCCACCAGGGGCTTGATGGTGCTGTCAAACTGCGGGCAGGATAGCAGGAAACTGAATGATCAGTGAAAGTATGAATCCAAATTGTCCTCAAAAGCAGTTTCACATATTCAAAGCTTACATTGTCAGTAGAAACCTTGTCAGTGAGCATCCTGCAAATCACAGTTTTGCCACTGCTGTCACACTTGTGTTTGCAAGCGTGGCCACCCACCTGCCCCTTGCCCAGCGGTGCACCCACAGGCAGCACACTATCCAGCCCCCGCGCCTCCACCTGCAGCTCGGTTCTCAGTTCCGCCGCCTTCAACCTGCAGTGAGGGAAAACCCAAGGAGGTGGTTTGTTGGAGCCCAGCTTTAGGCGATGAAGCCAGGTGGAGAGGACAGGAATTTTGGGGGGAATCGGCAAGGTGTCAGCAGCTGTGCGAATATACATGCCCCCTGCACGCTCTCGTGTACACACACCGAGCACATGCCCACCATATCAACGCGCCCCAAAACCGCGCTGACACATCACACCTGTCCATCTCCTCAGCCAAGGGCGTCCCACTGTGTTCATCCAGCTGTCCAAGCAGCACTGCCAGATCAAGAGCCGCCATATCCTCCACAAACAGACCGCTGTCAGGGTCGATCTGCTGCCGAGTCCAGGCTGCGTTAACCACGTTGCTGCCGTGGCGGTCGATGGGCCAATTAGCATACAAGCACAGCTTCAAGGTGCAGTTGCCTGGCTTACGGCGCAGCATTGCGCTGACCTGCAAACAGTGGGGGAGCGGCAGAGGTAAAAGCCAGACGCGCGGAAATATTGTGATGCACGGGACTGACGTGCAAGCAGGCAACGCCCAACAGGGGCATTCCAGCACGGAACGTGGATGCCAAGCGTTCACAAGGATGAGTGGTGCCTCCACAGAGCGGCGTGCAAAAAATTTGCAACATGGCCTATACTTGCTGCAGGCCTACAGCACTTGATCACGCTTGGGCGGAATCCATTCACCCTTGTCAGGTACTCACCCAGCACTTGGGTGCCTGGCTGAAGAGATTCACCTGCTCCAGCCACGTCCACAGCTGGTTCTGCAACGCAATCAGGCAGAGCGGAAGGGTTGGGACTGTCTTGTGATTGCTGTTGGTGCTTGATGTTGCAGGGTATGTGGTGAATTTGCCCAGATTCGACTATTCCGCCACAATAATCCATCGGCGGGTGTGCTTGGGCACCCCCAACCAGCAGCTACTGACTGCACACAGGATGGAAGCAACATAACCACCCTACCTGATTCTGCAGCTGCATGTCTCCCAGCTCCAAGGCCTGCCACACATGCCGCCAGGCCACGCTGCCGTCATTTCCAGGCTCCAGCATGTCGGATGAGTGACCGCCAACCATCGTGTATCGTACCTCTCGACCGCCCAGATAGACCTGAGGACGAGGATGGCGAGCAGCCCCACATTTGCAGTTAAGATGTGCAAACGGTGAGATCACAACCATCTGTTGCATTATGCTCCCCGCATCACGACGACGTGAGAAAGTGAGGTCCCGGTGTCAACATTCCCTAAGCCCATTGTTCGTGTGAGCGCAAACCCTCATAAGTTACCTATCAACTCACATCCTGTACAGGTTTTTTTGGGCCCAGCGGGAAGTTCCAACAGTCCCACAGAAGGCAGTAAGGATCCTCAGTAGCAGGCAGGTTCTGCAGGGGGTGGTCATGGCGAAGGGTAGGCGGACCTTGACTAACATAGTAAGACATATCCAGGCAAGTGCGGCCAACCCCACCCCAACTCCTTCCACACCGATGCTAACTCCCTACCACAGCTTCACCAGTCGTTTCGCAGTGCTTGCCATTATTTCCATATTCAGCGTAAACAGATAGGTGAAGTATTCTTGCCTGGTAGCGCAGGCGCAGGCGCTGGTCCACATACGCTTTCACAGCCTCCTGGCAGAACTCCGACTGCAGGTACTCCACAAGGCCCTCTTTGCTCATGCCACCGCCTATAAAGCAGCAGACACAAGATTACACCAAGTCCAGGGCGGACAACAGATAGTGGACTGCGATGCAGATAGTGGACTGCGATGCATCAGGCAGCGAACTGTGGATTGCACTAAAAGGGAGCATACACATCGCGCTGCTCCTGCTCCCTAACCGTAACCCCTTCCCCCTCCTCCTACCTCCGTTCTGTGTGGTTCTGCCCTCCAAGGTCCCAGTGAAGAGCAGGCGCATCAGCTTCTTCACAATGGGGTCTGTGCGCTTGTGGGCAACCCATTGCCTGCAGGGTAAACAATCCCGCAATGCAAACCAGAAACCATGTGGCTGATACTTTGAGATATGATATCAACCCAGGTGACAAGAGGCATCTACAAGCTGTCAACAAAGCAGAGAAAGAGTCGGCCCCAACAGGTTAGCATGTGACATGTGTACAGTTTGTTGCACATCTTGCAATTGGCTCCATGATAGGCCGATACTGGTACTCAAAATGGAAGCACCCACTTCCTGCCATCCTTCATCCGGTATTCCTGCAGGCACCGATCTGCCTGTGCATCCCAGTCCTCAGTGATATGCTCCACAAATGCCGTCAGCTGTGAGAAACAAAAGCAGAAGAGCAGCGAGCAGGCAGCACAAGGGTCGGCTGGCATGTCAGTGCTGAAGGAGCAAGCCAGATGCAACAACACCCAAATCATTGAGCTGCAACAACAAGATCGCCAGATCTTGCTGCCAGCTGAGTGCGGGATATTTCCATCAGTCAAAGCTGCCGACAGAGTGTGATGTGGAAAGTACTGTTCCCTCACCTGCTCCAGATTCATAAAATCGCGCAGGATCTCCTCCATGCCTGCCCGGCACCGCTGCTCCCAATCCATCTCGTACTGGTTACTGCAGAGATAGCCCACATCAGGCGCAGCATTTCCAGCAGGCACAGCCCAAGAAACATGAACTGAGGTCTGAGCCGTTTAGCTACTGCCAAGGATCCGATGCAAGATGGCAGGAGAGCACGCTGCAGTAGAGTCGGCAGAAGCCACCAAGCTGGTATCAAGATTGTGCACTGTGCGTTAATGCATATACAGGATACCACAACTAAGGACAAGTGTGGCAAAGACAGGCTGCACTGCAAGGCATTGCAGCTCCTACCTGCGTGCCTCGGGCCCCAGATCTTCGACTACCATCGGCTCCTCCTGCCGCCTCTCAGCCACCTCACCCTCCCTGTCAGCACCATCTTGCTGCGTTGCATGCAATGGGACCAATGTTAGTGAGCAGTTAGCCAGACGAGGTTGTAGTTGAGGGGATGACATCTGAACGACGCCGGCAGGCATGAGTAGGTACAGGATAGTCAGCTTGCAGCGCTCAAGCCCTGACAGTGGTGTGAAGCAGGCCGGAGCGAAGCTAAAGAGCAACACGGAGCAGCACCCAGAACACTCACCTGCTCTTGCTGCCTTTTCCGCTGCTGTGTCGGACGCTGGGTTGCTGGAGCTGGCTGGCTTGGGTGCTGCACCACCACTACCGAGCTGATGCGTGACTTCCTGGCGGGGCGCTGCTTCTCCTCGGTAAGCTGCTCTTCTAGCTCCTCTGTGTCATCAAGCTCAAGCTGCTGACGCTGAGTGGCAGCCTCTTGCTGGCGGCGCTGCCTGCGCGTCAGCATACGCGGGGCAGGCTGACTGTCATCAGCTTGCAGGTCGTCCGCCTCTCCTTGCTGCTGCAGCAGCTGCAGAGGGGTCTCCGCTTACCAGAGCCGCGGCGTGGGCCATGGCCCGTGGATGGCGGCATAGCATGGTCATCCAGAGCTGCATCATCGTCAGCACCCAGCTGCTCGTCCTCCTCATCCTGCAGCTGCCCAGCATCCTCTGCTGCCTCCTGGCCCTCTGCTGATGCCGGTCTCTCCTTAGGTTCCACATTCTTTTTCCCAGCTGCCTTCTGCTGGCTGGGAATAGGTGATGCCTGCGGGCAGAACAGAGCGTTTGAATTTTGCACACCTTACTATATTGCATTCTGCCAAGATGCAGCAATTGTCTCCCGTTTTTTCTATGCGTTCCAAGTAATGTGATTGCCTGCTATGTTAAGATGGCGCTGAGCATGCAGGCAACCCCTGCTGGCGGCGGGGGCGGCAAAGTGCGCTAACCTCTTGCAGCTTCACAAGAATGCGCCTTGCGACAGTACGGGAGGCGCCAGTATCAACGAGCAGCTGCTCATCTGCCGCCAGCAGGGTCTCGCCATCAAACAGCTCTCCACGATCGCTCCATTGCATGATGACCTGAACGCACGCAACACCACAGTCGAGCGGGGGCAGCAGCAGCGACATTGTCGTGTTGGCGACGGGCAGCGGATGGGCCTGGCGGCAGAGGTCACTGGCTGCGTCGTGCAGCGTGCTCACTTTTTGTCGAGAAACAATCCTTGCGCGATCACGAGTGCCCTGCTTGCAATTGGCCGGCAGGATGCCAGACAGACCTTGTGCGCAAGGTCTTTGGGAAGCGCGGCCTCCAGCCACGCCTCGACCTCCTCTCGCGATGAAGTACTTGTCAGATGAGCGGGCGGTCCGGCGGCCTTCCGCTTGCCGGGAGGCATCGCCAGTCAGGGCTTCTCAAGCCTGATCACGGTACATCGTGTTTGGCAAAATGAAGTGGATTGCGAGATCAATACGAGAGAAAATATAGGGGAAGCTGGCTAAGATACGACGCTCTTGTTGACTGCCTGAATTTGGATTCAAATGGCGGCGCTTTCTTCTTTGTGGTATCTTCTGTACTGCAAGCCTGGTTGATAACCAGATTGTACATGTTGAAGGTGAACAACGTAAGTGACCGGCTTCACCCACTCGTGTCCCGGCCCCAATGCATTGCTGACAACTTTCCTGTTGCTGTCGCCCAACCCAGCCTGTTGCAGACCCCGCCGACCTTGCAGACATTCCCGTTAAGATTATTCCTCGGATGCGGGCCGCTAGCGCCCACGCTGATTGCTCTCTGCCGCATGCGATGCCTTGCTGCTGCCGCCCGCCCTCTGCTGCTTGCGCTTCCTGCCCCGAGCTTCTGCCGACCCACTGTCGGCCCATGCCGCGTCACCCGCCTCCTCAGCACCAGCTGCCTTGGTGCTGCCAGACCGTTGTTGCGTACGCCTCTTGCTCGTAGCTGCCGGCGATACTCCACCGGGCCCAACCTCCTCAACAGCCTTCTTCTCCTCTGTCATCCCACGCTCTGCCGCCTTGAGCTGCCGCACCACGCAGGCTGCGTGGGACCAGCCGCCCCTGGAGCTCTTCCTTTCCTCTTTCGCAATTTTGCTACCAGGGTCAATCACCTCACCGCAGATGGCACACTTGCTGGAGCCGAATCGTGACTTGATGACACGATAGCCCTGCAGGTGGATTGTGTAGACGGGGCTCAGCTTTTACTAATATATGACAAAAGGAGTCTTCGCTGCCTGACGACAATCAACATATGGACGACGCACAGCGCAAGCATACAGCCTCAAGCAAGTTGGCTATACAACCGCGCTGCCCACTTGCCTTCAAATACCGCGCCTTGTCTGTCAGCACGGGATCAATGCATTAGGGAAGCAGGAAGCAACAGGCAAGTTGGCAACAATCGCACTCAACTGTCAGTGTCAGGCAGGCTGACGTTTTTAGACTACTGAACTTGCTGTTGGGGTGTGCAGCCTGCACCCAATTTGTTAGAAGCTGAATAGCAGCTGTGCCAGCCCACCTTCTGCTGACACCTCCTCCCGCCCCTGCCCCTTGGCTTCTCGCTCCGCCACCTTCTGCTCCGCTAGTGTGGGGATGTCTCGCCGCCGCACCGCTTTGCCTAGAGCTACCAACTTGAACTGTTTGCCCTCTTCATCCAGGCAGGTGACCTTGGGGGTGCCATACATGCACTCATAAGGGCTCTGCAGCTTGCCAGCACAACAGATAGCCGCAACGTGAGAGGCCGTAGCAGCAACACCACATTGAGATGTTGCACAGCTGCAATGTTGCCAGAACTGGCTGCATCATCTTTGCGTTCAGCTGCGAACATACTTTATGCAGGGCTGAGGGAAGACCATTGCAGAAAGGGATGGCGGCAATGACTTGCTCTGCTGCTCACCCCGTATGCTGAGTAGACAATGCGTGGGGTGTGCGTCCTCGCAATGAACCCGTTCGCCAGCTGTCGCTTGCGCTCATCCAGCCGCTTGCCCACTGCATTTTAGTTACCAAGGCATAAGAAGGGTAACGTAGTTGCAACCTGCCGCCACATGTCTGCTACGGTCGAAGCCGGGTGGTAACAGCGGAAGCACAACCCCTCACCACAAGAGGGTCGCACACAGCTCCCACCTGCGGCAGTGCCCGCTCGCCAGTCAACCATCAGCTGTGTAAGAAACTCATAGCGCTCGTTCTGCTCCTTGACCTGCAGGCCCGCGTTGCTATTGAGAAGCAGATGGGGCAATACTTTGTATTGATGGCCTCGCCCGCTGGGGGCGCCACGCTGGGCCGACCCCCCAGTGATCACGCGAGCACTGTAACTTCTTACTTCGTGTCCGAGTACACTGTCGATTATCTCAAACTTTTGCTTGTCCCCCAGTCTGTCTCCGGCGCTAAGCTCAAATGCCCGCTTGAAGTCGGCTGCGCTCGGCATTTACTACGTCCACAGGTGCACCATCCGCCTTGGACCGCCGCTCGGAGCTTACTAGGCAACATTTGGCGTGTTTCTACCCCACAGTTGCTTCCAGCAAAGCCACGCCACCACAGCACGGGCAGCATGCGGGCCGGAGATACAATACGCCAGTCAATAGGCATTTGTGATGCTTCAATAGCCATATTAGGGTGGCAGATGCGTGTACACAGTCTCAGTTGCGGTCAAGGCGCCGTTGCAGGCGCCCTGCAAAACTCCGTTGCAGCAGCAAAACAAATGCGGCAATATTGGTTGCCTGCAACAGCTAAGCGATCCTTCCATTGCAGCGCAAGCAGCGGTCCGCCGCCTGCAGCCGCGGCTGGAGGGCCGCCGCCCGGTGCTGCCGGGCCGCGTGACTACAAGGTGGCATTGATCACTGGCGCAAATACTGGTAAGCCTCCTCCTCATTCCGTGGTGCCAACAACGGTTGAGTAATATGCGTCATCAGTGCACATTTAGGCTTGTAGCTGCTTTGCTTGAATCCCAAACATAGTCCCACGTCAGGACTATTGAAGTTTCTGCCGTTGCGCTATAGGCATTGGCTTTGAGACGGCGAAGGCGTTATTACAGCGTGACTATTACGTAGTGATGGGCTGTCGCGACAAGGACAAAGCAGAAGCGGCCCGCGCCAAGCTCAGGTGAGCGTCGCAATATGGCTGCCATACTACTGCAACAGCCGCCTGGGTTGTCCCTTCACGGCCAAGTAACGCACCCAAATGATAGCTGCCAGCCCGGCTGCAAACCTGACCCTTCGTGTCTACCTCGCTCATTTCACTCAGCCTTGCTTGTTTTGATGGGCAAGCCTAAATCTTGTTGTGGAATCTTATGCACAGGGAGCTGGTGCCAACAGCACGCGGGATTGAGGTTGCCACATTTGACCTTGCCGACCTATCCAGCGTGCGGGAGTGGGCCAAGCGGGCGCAGGACTTTGGCCTACCGCTGGACGTCCTTGTGAACAATGCCGGTGAATGGCGGGAGGACCTTTATTCAATACTTCTTGAATGAAAGGCTTCCTGCCAGTACAACCGTGCCCTGCCTGCCTGCGTCTGCGCCGCTCATTGCCTGAGTGCATAAGTTGTTGTTTCCCCTTGGGCACGTGCAGGCGTCATGGCATGCCCCCAGTTGCAGACCAAGGATGGTTTCGAGTATCAGCTGGGGGTGAACCACCTCGGCCACTTCCTGCTGACTTCCATGCTGCTGCCGCTGCTGAGGTGCATGCGCGAGTGGCAAGGGCATCGATTGCCAACCCCCGTGCCCTTCTGATCCTCACGGGTGCCCACGGCCTCTGCCTGAGTTTGTTTCTGTTGGTGGTTATGATGTGTTGCTTACAGCTGCTACCAACTGTTACATGCCTTCTGCCCCTGATTTTTCCTCTCCTGCCCAATCCGACTGATGTGCAGCAACCCCGACCGGCCGAGCCGCATCGTTAACGTCAGCTCCGCAGCGCACTTCTTTGGCCACATGAACTTTGACGACCTGCAGTCCCAGAAAAGCTACGACCCATGGCGCGCCTACGGGCAGAGCAAGCTGGCAAACGTGCTGTTCACTTATGAGCTTGTGCGGCGGCTGGGCCCCCAAGCCAACTGCACAGGTGTGTGGTTGTATTCCCGTTCACCTGCAAATTCAAGTATAATCTGTTCAGTTGTGCGTGCGTATTGTTTGTTCAGCATTTAGCTGCAACTCAGGTTGCTGTAAATCACCTGGGGTTGGGAACCGCGTGTCTGCCAGCTAGCGTATATGTGTGGAATTTTCATGCACGTGTGAAAATATCCCATGCTGTGCTGTCCTCACTTGCTTTACTTTCTTCTGGCAAGGCAGCACTGCCTAACGCTGGGTGCATCTGTTCGGCTAGCAAGCTGCATCTCGGTTGCCTCGGAACTCATCCGCCAGTGCCTGCCCACACACCACAACTGCCACCCCATCAAAGTCTTGATCCCTGCCACCTTGCATCTGTTTTGTGCAGCCAACACACTGCACCCAGGCGTTGTCGACACAGAGCTGGCTCGGTACTTGCTGCCTGAGCAGACAGCGTGGTGGCAGCAACCTCTGCTGCAGCTGGGCAAGGCCTTTTCGCTGACGCCGGAGCAGGGCGCCCAGGTGAGATGTTAGGTGGCATTCCTCCGGTGTGGGGTCTTACGTGGCTTTACTCCAATTTGGCATGCTTGTTGAGTTGTATGTAGGGATTGTTGCCAAAAGTGTTTGGTTGGGCAATGCGCCCACCTCCTTTCTCAACCAGTGGTTGTTTGTCAGCCTTGGGCTAGGCGGGCGGCAACCACCTCCAACGCTTCACCACCTGTTGAGTTGCCTTGCGTTGTTTTGCAACAGGTGCAACTTTGTGCAAGGGGTTGCTCCAGCAGAGCAGCTCATCCTGCAATGTTGCAAGGCAGCCAACCTGTACTCCTCCCCGCTGCTGAGCCTTTCTTTGCACCTAGATGCCTGTATTGCCCCCACTCTGCATTGCGCCCACAGCGCAGACTTTCATCCACCTGGCTGCCTGTACTGCCCCCGCTGCTGTAGACCTCCATCCACCTAGCTGCATGTGTTGACCCCTATTGCCCCCCCTGCTGCAGACCTCCATCTATCTAGCTTCCTCCCCAGAGGTGGAGGGCGTGACCGCAAAGTACTGGGACAAGTGCCGCCCCATCAGCAGCAGCAAGGAGAGCTACGACACAGGCGTGGCGACTAAGCTGTGGGAGGTCAGCTCTGAACTCGTCGGCCTCTGAGCTTGCAGCAGCTTGCATGGCTGTATCAATTCCTCTGCCTTTCGGAACTTGTTGGCCTGTCGCTTCTCAATAGCTTGCAGAGCTGTGCCAACCCGCCCCGCCTGCTGTATGGTAGACACGTCAGCCAGGTGGACGGCACGGGGTTGATTGACCATGATAAGTTTGGGCGCAATGTTGTGCCCACGGCATTGCCTGTTTCAGTAGCAGCCAGATCGAAAGCCGCCAACTGGGGGAAAGCACGTGATAAGACTGGAGGAGTTTTGACTGCTAATGATTTGGTTGTGTATCATGGTATCTATTACAACCGATATTATACTGCGATCTCTTATTGGTGTGTGAAAACCGCATGAACATGATGCAGAAAGGCGCCACCATCCAAAAGGGCACAAAGTCGGACAACATTTCACTGCTTAGGACAGTACATTGCGCAGCAGCAGTTTTCTTCATAATATCATTGTGTCAGGGCTGTCTCAACTACCGACCCCTCCAACTCTGCTGGTGGGGCTCCACCCACTGCTTCCGCCTCTGCTGCTAGCTTGTGCTGCCGGCGCTTGTGTGGTGCTTATGCTTATGCTGGCACTGTCGCTGCTGGTGTGGTAGCTGGCGGCAAATGCCTGTGTTCCGAGTCCGCAGCTGCTGCCTGCCCCTGTGGTGGAACCAGCTGGGCCGCGGGGCCGGCTGTTTCATGCCCTGCTGCTGTACCTCCTGCCCCGCTGGCGGCCCCTACTGCGCCAATCTGCCCTGCGGATGATGGAAGTTCGCCGTGAGGCCCTGTAGCTGGTTGTGCTGCCACCTCAGCACGGGATGCCAATGTTGCCGCTTGGTCTGGCGCCTCAATCTGACTTGCTGCTGGTGCTGCTGCTCGTGCTGGCACATCAGCTGTTGCTGCTGTTACTGCTGCTGCTGGAAGCCCTTCTTCCATCGCTGCTGCTGGTCGTGCCGCTGCTGCCACTGCCGGCAACGCAGCCTGGACTGTCTCCCCTGCTGCAGCTGGCGTGTCTTCTGCTGCTGCTGATGGCGGCGCCGCTGCGGTTGCAGCGCCCGGCTCTCCCGCTGGCTGCGGGTTTCTAGGCGCTGCCACTGCAGGTGGCGCTGCCATGCGACTATTACCTGCCTCACCGCCATCTGCTGCTGCTCTCGCTGTTCCTCCCACACCGCCATCTGCCGTTGGTCCTGGAGCCCCACCTTCCGCTGCTGCTGGTGCAGCTGCGTATCCTGCCGCTGCAGCCGCTCCTGCTGCTATTGCTGCCTCTGCTGTTGGGAGGACTTTGTAGCTGTCCCTCTCGCGTGGCAGCAGCACAAGAAAGGTGGGGAACTCCACCACCACCTTGCCAACCAGCTGCTGCCGCAATGGCCGCGTGACATCGATCTCAAAATACTCAACGGCATTAGCCTGCGTTGCAGAGGATTTAGTTGTTTGACAGCTGGTTTAGTGTGTTGGTTGTTTGGAGTGCTTAAGAGGACTGATAACCCGCAGATGGGGTTGCTGGGAGGAAAAGGCGATGTCAGCCTGACCTCAAGCACCCCAGTATCGGCCCTGTGAGGGAAAAAATGCCTGTCTTGACCTCAAGCACCCCGGTGCTAGCCGTGTTGCACCCTTCAACCTGTGATGCCTCTGCCATTGTGAGCTCACCCACGCAGATAAGCACATAATGCTTTCATGCGAACCCTCTTTTCAGCCTTTGAGACTAAACAGAAACCAACCAACCATCCATCCACACTCACACCTCCACCCACCCACTTCAGCACCCACCGGAGTGCGCTCCTTGCGCATCAGCACCGTCAGCGCCTGCTGTCCCGCCTCGTTGTACCCCCTAAGCGCGTGGTGCCGGGCGGCGGCGCCAGCTTGGAGCGCCAGGTGGCGCCTAAGCAGATCAGCCAGCACCGTGTTTTCGTGCACCCTGCAGCAGGCAGCCGCACATGCACCGTTGATGATGGAATCGGTGACTCCTATGACCACGTGGTGGGGCATGACATAGCACAGCATAACATAGCACATCAAAGCACCGTTGAACACCCCATGGTGCACAAACCGCCCGCCATCCCTCCACAGCATCCACACCGGTACTGCCTCACTTGGTGTCTGCGGTTTTGAGGTCTACAGCGGGGAAGCGCCACTCCACATGCCAGCTCAGTGTTTGAGTGCGGCCGTCGTACCGCGTGCTGTTGCTGCGCCGCTTCTCCATCCCTGGCGGGAGGATGTGCAGCTGCACTCCGCGGCGGCGGGCCTGGTAGACCAGGGTCTGCAGGAACTGCGGCATCTCAAGCTTGGGGGCGGGCGGCCTGCTGCGCTTTGCCACATCATCTGCCAGCTGGACCTCCTCCAGGAAGCGGTAGTCAGACATGAAGGTGCGCTCGTCAAAGACGCCGCGCCCCACGAAAGCGGTGCGGTCGCGCTTGCCGCTGCAGCCGGAGGCCTCCTTGTGGGCTGCAAGGGAGGATGAAGCTTTCGTGGGGAATGGGCGACGGCAGCGGTGCAGAGTGAACATCAGCTGAGACAATGGCCCTGCTACTTTGGGCATTGGCATGAGCAGCCGCACCATGGCTGGAATGGCCCCAATGCAGCCTGGTGAGGGCACGGATGCAAGTATGGTGGTGCCAGCGGCAGGCGGCAGGCGGCGGCGGCGGTGCCTACCCTTGACGCATTCCAGGCTGCAAGTGCGCTGCTGGCACCTGGGGCAGCAGTACTTGGCCGCCTGCTTGCGGCATACTTGGCATTGCTGCTGGGACGCCTCTCGTGGCTCCTCCACTGCTGCCGCCATGCCACCGTCACTATTGCGGGTTAACACCGACGCTGCTGCGCTCCTGCTTGTCTGGAAAGGCCACTTTGTAGGCTGCACGAACTCCTAGAAAAGTGGTGAGCCCGAAGAGCAGCAGGCCGCCGCCGGCGACTATCCTGTAGTGCGCCAAGGTAGAACTAGCGCCCGGACGGAATGGGGACGTCATGGGGAGTTGGGTTTGCAACGCATGCAGCCGTTTTGAGATCTCACAGAAGCGCGCTGCCAGCTCGACATGATCAAAATTCTTTCCCTCTCTGCACATCAAGGCTGCAAAAACCTCCTCACCACCTCCATCATGGATCATTGAGCGACAAGCTAGGCATCTGCTGTCATGGCAGGGCGGCAGCCGCTCGGGCCCGCTGACGCCAACAGCGACGCGTGGTTCGAGCCCTTTGGATCCCCAAACAAACTGCTTCCGTTTTTTAGCGGCGCGGAGCAGCCTGAACAACAGCGCATTTCGGCAGAGTCGGTGGCCAAGAACGCCGCCAGAGTGATTGAGGCGTTAGAGGCCGAGGTATGCTACAACCGCGTGAAACGCCGTCAGCCAGGCGCCTCAAGAGGGCAGAAGCGGCGACTCCCTCGCCGTCGCCTGGCGTCAGCTGCCGCCGTCTGCCGCTGCTCAACCACGCTACAGCCACTGCTCTGTGACCCTCTGGCCCAAACATGCTCTGCAGAGCCCACCTGGGAAGACGGAATCCAGCCATGCATCCCAGCCTGAGGAGAACACACCCACAGAGCAGCCTGCGGGCGTGCTGGTCGTCATGCCGTCTGCTGGCCAGCCTGTCGACACTGTGCTCATCCGGCGCTTGGCCTCGGAGGTTGCTGCAGACACAGATGTGGTGGCAGCCTGGGAAGAGGCTGAGGCCCTTCGACATCAGCTGAGGCGGAAAGACTCGGAGCTTGAATCAGCTCTAGAGGCATTGGCGGCGGCGCAGGCATTTGGCGAGAGCCCTCGCACAGTGCAGCGGCACCAAGAAACGGCTGGGCAGCAGTTGGCCCGCTTCCTCAAGGACCAGCTTTCCATGCGGGACCAGCAGCTGGCAGCCGCGCAGCATGAGGCAGCCGAATTGCGCAGCCAGCTGCAGCAGCGGGGTGAGCAGCTGGCGACGGGCGAGGCCCAGCTGGGTGCTGCGCAAGCAGCGCTGGAAGAGGCGCAGCAGGAGGCAGCGGAGCTCCGACGCCAGCAAGCCTCGCTGCAGCAGGAGTTGGAAGAGGCAATAGGCAAGTGGCGCCGCAGGGGGTGGCGTGGGCTATATCGCTTCTGTGCTTGCAGGCTACTTTTGACCGCATGTGAATCGCCTCCTCTAGGCTAGCGAACAAGCACATGGCGTTTTCACCTTTCCTCAAGCTTTCCTGCTGTGCAGGCCTGGCGGAAGAGCATGCGCAGGCAGCCAGCTATGCACGACTAGAGGTGGAGGAGGCGCGGCAAGACGCTGCTGCCCAGGTGCAGCAGCTGCAGAGCGAGGTATGGGCCCTAGAGGCTCGTGCTAACCTGGCTACGTATGGCACTCCGGCAGGTAAGAGGCTGGCATGTGGTGGGCCGTTGGCTGTTGATGAGCCTCCCTATCAAGCGCGTCAAACTTGACGAGTGTGCTGTTGGTCCGGCAGCAACCGCTGTGTTGTCCAATAAAAAGCCTGGTGCCTCATCTTGTGAACAATCCCGCCTGTTTGCAGCGTCCGCCTTGCTGACATGAGGTGGTGTGCATTCCACATTACCAGGCCTCCCCCCTGAAAGCTACTGTCGCTGTCCCCTTGCTTTCTGCTCAGGTGGTGGCCAGGAGGAGCCAGAGGGCAGCATCAGCCTCCAACCACCAGGCACCTCTTACCATAGCGTGGGTGACGAAACAGTGGTTGACGGCCCAGCAGCAGCTGAGTTGACTGATGAAGAGGAGGAGGATGTGTTCTCCTCGCCTATGCTGTCCCGACTGCGGGCATCAGCCACCCCTGAACAGCCCTCAGTTGAGCGGCAGCAGCCTGATGTTGCAACAGCAAGCTCCTCTTTCCAGTTTGCTCCTGCCCTGGGCAGGCCGGCTGAACCAGAGGAGGACGATAGTGCCTCTTCGGGCGGAGAGACCGAGGCAACTGTGTCAGAGGCGGCTGTGGTGGCGCGCACACTGACGCGAGCCAGCGTCCTGCAGAAGGACCGGGAGCAGCTGCGACGGCAGGTGCAAGACCTGTCTCAGGAGCTGCGGGATCTCAAGGGCAAGCAGAAGCACATGGCTCAGCACATGCAGGCGGCACACACCGAGGGTGGCGGCAGCAGTGTCAGCCTCCACCGACAGCACAAACACATACAACGGACGCAGGTGGTGGCAGGTGCAGGGGCAGTGGTTGACGAGGCTGACCTTGTGGAGCGCTGCCGGCTGCAGGCAGTTGAGGAGCGTCACCTGCGCTCAGAGGTTGACCTGCTCAACCGCAAGGTGAGAGCAGCTTTGGTGCTTTCTATAGGTGCCCTCGCGCTATGTCGTCATGTTGCCTCAACCCAACAGCTGCATCCTCAAGCCGTGCCTGTGTGCAGTGCGAGAAGGGAAATGAGATGCTGCTCAAGGCCAACCACGCCATGAAGATCCTTCACTACAAGCTCCAGAAGGAGCGCAAGGCGGTGGCGCGGCTGCAGGAGGAGAAGTGCCAGCTGCAGGCGCAGCTGTTGAGCGGTGGCAACGGCAGCGGTGGTGATCCACGCCAGCTGGCAGCGTTGCTGCAGGAGCTGCAGGCCGGTCGCACTCGCATTGAGGGTCTGGTGGAGGAAAAGGCCGCGCTAGCCGCTAAGCTGGAGGCTGTGGCCACTGGTGGGCGCAGCGGCAGCCAGGAGCAGCGTGAGGCAGCAGCCGCTGCGCTGGCAGCCCTGCAGCAGCAGCAAGATGCGGCGGCTGCAGCACTGCGAGAGGAGGTGGCGGCAGAGCGGGCACGGGCAGCATCGCTGTCTGAGGAGAGGGGTGTGCTGGAGGGACGGCTACAGGAGGCTTTAGGGCGGCTGACAGCGGCAGAGCAGATCTTGGGCCATCTGGAGCAGGTGCGTTTTGGAGCGACTGTTCTATCTCGAACACACCCGGAGTGCTGGAGCTTGCAAGGGCATAGTGGCTGAAACACTAGGAAAACTTTTTAAGCATAGCGCCTTGCGCGCTATGATTACCCGCCAGCTTCACCCCCCCTCAATATGCTCGCTAGCACCCTTGCCCCCCAATCTGTTACTGCAGATGAACTCTTACCTGCAGGAGGAGCGGCAGCACTGCCAGCAGCTTGCCTCTGCGCTGGGTCGAGAGCAGCAGGGATCTGAGTCGAGGGCTGCTGAGGTGGCGCGCTTATCTGCCCTGGCACAGCAGTCCACAGAAGAGGTGATGGCGGCGCGGGAGACGGCGGCGCAGGAACGCAGCCGCTCGGAGCAGCTGCTGCGGGAGAAGGCGGAGCTTCAGGGAAAGGTGTGGTGGATGGCTTTTATTCACATTGGCAGCTGGCAGATATAGCTTTCCATTGCCGCTGCTGGGCTGCTGTGGCTTTGTAGTGCCGCCACATATGTGCTGACGCCCCACTTACCTGCACCCGCGTGTACCCCGCCGTTGAACCTTCCTGTGATTAGCAACTGTTGCCAACTGCATTTGCTGTTGTTGTTGGCTACCTATGCCCTGTCATGCGTAGGTGGAGGCACTGCAAGAGACGCTACAGCGGCTGGAGAAGGCGGATGACGTACTGCTGCGGCTGACGGAGGACAAGGCAGCACTGCAGCTGCAGCTACAGGAGAGCCAGGCGGCAGCTGAGCGAGCCAAGGCTGATGCCGAGGAGCATGCACGAAACGCTGTCGAGGCAGAGAGCTCGTGCCAAGAGCTGCGCCACCAGCTGGAAGCTGTGATGAGTCAGCATGACGTGGCGCACGCTGCGGTTGAGGGCGCCGCTGACCAACTGCAACAGCTGACTGAGAGCCATGAGGGCTTAGAGCGCCAGCTGGCTGCCGCCTCTGCTGAGCTGAAGGCAGCACAGCACGAGCTGGCAAAGCGTATGCAGCAGGCACAACAGCTGGAGCAGCATAGGGCTGCGATCGAGACGGAGCTGGGTCAGGCTTTGCAGCAGCGTGATGGTGCATTGACGCAGCTGCGTGATCTCCATCATGAATTGAACAGTGCGAAGCAGGAGGCCGCAGCGCAGCATCAGCTGGCCGCAGAGAAGGAGCGGTGTTCGGTGGCGGCTGCAACTCAGCATGAAGCGATATCTTTCCAGCTGCATGGCCTGCAAGAGGAGAACAAAAACCTGAAAGAGAACCTCAAGGTGGGCAGGTGCTGGCCTCGAACTCGTCTGTGCTGCTGCAGTTGCCTTGTGTTGTTGCGGTGCTGCTTGGGCGTCTGCTCACCATCCCTAAATTGGGAACAGCAAAATGGGGGTCTGTAGTGACACAATGAGCAAAGCTGTGCATGCCTACTCCTCTTGTGCTGGTTGCTAATCTCTCTGCTTGTCCCGCTCGCCATTTTCCATTTCCAATGGTCAACATAGGCTTTGGAAGCGGAGTGCGAGGCGGTACGGCGGCTGGGCACCAGCATGGATCAAACCAATCAGACGCTGGTGGACAACATGTGTGACATGTCTGGTGAGGCAACCAGCAATAGGCAGACGCTTGACTCCTGTCGATTGCAGTTGTGGGCTCGCGAGATGCGGCAGCGCATGGCTTCTGAGCATGCTGCCGCTGTCTCTGGTTGTCAGGAGTGACGTTGTGACTCATTCCTACGGCAGCATGGCGTCCTTGCTAGTCTTATAGATCTTCAGCTCGGCACCCATGGTGTGCATGCATGGTGCAGGGCTGGTGGATGCTGTGCAAGCTCTGCAGCAGCGCAACCGCTTGCTGCAGCAGGACCTTGACACGCTAAAAACCAAATACTCAGGCACGGTTGTGGTGTGTCGCGGGGACAATGAAGAATGTTCCAACTTGAGCCACTTTGGAGCATTGCTTATGGTGTGGATATGTGTGGCTTACTGTTTCTACCTACACACCAAAAGTGTCTCCCTGCACCATGTCGCTGACTTCAAGCCTGTGCACTGCCCACTGCAGAGCTCCATCGCGGCCACGAGGCCCAGAGCCGTGAGCTGCATGCTGCCCACGAGGTGCTGGAATCTCGCACACGGCAGCAGCAGGAGCTGCAGGCAGCCCATGCTTCGCTGCTGGAGGAAGCCTCCAACCTAAGGGTAGGTGTTCATAACATTGCCAGAGTGCTCACTTGCCTGAGTGCTCAATTTCATTTATCACAACAAGGTGATGATCCTGACTTATGGTAGATAACCCCCTGTTTCTCCACACCGCATATGCTGCCTGATCTGGCTGCGTGTAACCTTGTTACGTGGTGGTGCCCCTGCTCTTCTGCAGGCTGACCTGGCAGCGGCACAGGCACAGCGTGACCAGGCCACACAGCAGCACAAGCAGGCGGAGCAGGAGCTGGGTGGGCTGCGGGAGCGGCAGGCGCAGGCAGAGGCCAGCCTAGCAGAGAGCCGACACAAGGCAGAGCAGGCGCAGCAGCAGTACCAAGAAGCAGCCACCTCAGCATCTAAACTTCAGGCGGAGTTGGCTGAAGCCCAGCAGCAGCTGGCAGTGGGCGCTGCTGAGAAGCAGGAGTGGGGCCAGCAGCGGGGAGAGCTGCAGCAGCAGGTAGCCGCGCTGCAAAAGGCGCAGTCGGTGGCTGAAGGCAGGCTGGTGCTGGCCCGGCAACGAGAGGCGCAGTTCAAGGTGCGACTTGCTGCTGTACTCCTGCTGCCAGCACCTGTCCTGCACGATCAATATTATTTTCAAATGCATGTCCCTTTCTTCATGCCTAACTACTCTTTGTAGTTCTTTTGCAGCCTGTTCAACCTGCAGTAACTCGACTTTGTGGTGCACTTTCTGCCATTCCCTTGTCTCTGTGCAGGAGGCCTCCAAGCAGCTCAAGGTCCTGCAGCAAGAGCTGCAATCGTTCGTGGCGAAGGCCCAAGCGCAAAAGCAGCGGCGAGAGGAGGCAGAGCAACGGTGAGCAGGGGGTGCTTGGTTGGCAGTGAGTGTGTGTGGTGTGTTAGGAGCAGTTCCTTGTTGCTGCATAAACGGTCCAGCAGTGGGTTTGTTGCATCCCCAGGTAACCTAGCATGGCGCTTGCCCACAGTTTATTACCTCCTGATTGAATCGCTCGCGTGCTGGTGCTCTTGTGCTGCAGGTCCGAGGTGCTCGAGGCTCGCTGTCTGGCCTTGGAACAGCAGGTGCAGCAGCTTGGTGAACATGTGGCCGCTGCTGAGGAGGGGCGAGAGGAGGCAGCTGCCAGACGGGAAGCCCTTGAGCAACAGCTGGCAGAGGCACGGCTGGGCCTAGTGCAGCTGGAGGCGCAGCAGGAGACCTTCCAGTCGGTACAGCAGGTGTGGCATGCCATGAGTGGTGTGCCGGTGGTACTGCTGTTGAAGATCATGAGTTCTCACTTGGTGTTCTTCCGCTTTCCTTGCCTAATCACTAGTATTCCCTGCACCTTCCGCTGTGCTGTGACATGCTGGTTTTAGCTGTGACAAGCTGTGCTGTGCCACGCTGTGCTGTGCAGCGGCTGAGCGAGCTTGAGATGGAGCAGCATAGCTCATCAGAGTGGTTTGATGTCCTCACTGCGGAGCTGGCAGACAAAACTGACCTGCTGGCAGCTTTGGAGGTGAAGCTGCAGGCGACTGAGCAGCAGCAGGCTGAAGCGGCAGCGCAGCTGGCAGCCGCTCAAGAGCACCTTGCGGAGGCTCAGGCAGCTGTTTCCGAGGCTAGAGCGTCACATGAACAGTCTAGTAGCGCGCTGGGGGAGGCGCAGAAGGAGTCGGCTGAGCTGCAGCAGCAGCTGGCCAGCCGGCAGGAACAGCTGGAGGCTGCGGAGGGGGTTGCCACCAAAATCAGCTTGCAGCTGGTGCTAATGCAAGCCGGCAAAGAGGCCGCTGAGACCGCTCTGGTTGAGTCTCAGCAGCATGCGCAGCAGGCACAACAGGAGCGCGAGCAATTGCAGCAGCAGCTGGCGGCGGCAATGGCAAGCAGCGATGCTGTGCACTCCGAGCAGCAGCAGCGTATCGACCAGCTGTACCGCGGCCTGTTGGTCATGGCAGCAATACACCAGGCAGGCGTACAGGAGCTCCAGGCGGCTGTCACTGCTGCCAGCGAGCAACATGCAGCAGCTTTGGAAGCAGCTGAGAGCCAGCATGTCTCCGCTTTAGCCGCAGCCAGTGAGCAGCACACGGCGGCGGTTGCCGCAGCCGAGGAGCAGCACGCGCAGCAGATCTCTGGCCTTGAAGCCTCTCTAGCGGACCTCTCGGCGCAGCTGCAGGCAGAAGCTGGTGCGCACCAGGTGGCGACCGAGCGCTGCTCCACGCTGGAGGCTGAGTTGGCAGCCGAAGCTGAGCTGGCAGCCTCGCTGAGTCAGCAGCTGGCGGATATCCAAGCTGAGCTGGCGTCAGCAGTGGCTGCCCGGGAGGCCGCCGAGCGGCGGCAACAGCAGGCAGCGGTAGATGCGGCCACACACCAGCGGCATGCTGAGCAGATGGAGCAGCAGTGCAGCGTGCTGAGGGAGCAGCTGGCTTTCCTGCACGATCGACAGCAGTCTGAGTCGGATGAAGGCGATTCCCTGAAAGCAGCGCTGGCGGCGGCCAAGGAGGAAAGCGCGGCGGTGCAGCGACAGCTGGCCGAGGCGCAGCAGGCAGCCAAGGCGGCTGCAATGAACCAGCAGCGGCTGCAGCAGCAAGTGGAGGAAGCTGGGGAGGCACAGCAGGCAGCAATACAGCGTGAGACAGCCCTCCGACAGGAGCTGGCAGCCAGCGCAGCAGCTGCTGAGTTGGTACAGCAGGCAGCGAAGCAGGCTAAGCATGAGGTTGGCATAGCTGAGGGCCAGGCTGACAGCCTAAGGCAGCAGCTGGAGATGGAGGAGGAGAGGCGGCGCGAGCTGGAGCGACAGTTGGATGCGGCGGCGCTACAGAAGGAGGAGGTGCTGGCCAAGGCGCAGGTGGGTTGGGCATGTCCCTGAGACCGGTGTTCTTGTTCAGAATGATTGCGTAGCGCCTCGTCAACCCATGTTTTCTTGCTCTACACCTTTCAACTCATGTCCTCCTTTCGGCGACCTTGGATCAACTCGCATGCAGGTCCATGATGTGCTCGAGGGGCTCAGCAGGCGGCTTCAAGCCCAAGCGGAGCTCCTGCAGCGCATTGAGCTTGCCACCCCTGCAGCAGTATCCAGCGCATCTGCTGCAGCAGCACTAGGGGTGGCTGGTGCAGGGCAGGGTGGTGGGGCGGAGGCCTCACAGTCGCTGGCTTCCCGACGGGAACTGCTGTCTCAGGCGCTAGAAAAGCTGCAGGTGGGTGCCTGCTGGCCTTCCTTGACATTATGCCTGTTTATCACTGTCCGCAGAGGCAGCCAGCAGCCAACCATATGTTTATTGTCTAAGCCGCTATGTTGCAATCAAATCTTGATACAACTGCCACCGTGCTGTTGCAGGCTCTGAAAATTGAGAACCAGCAGTTGTGGCGCATGCTGGAGGATCACCTGTCTACCGCCAGTCCTTCTGGTGGTGGCCAAAGCAGCAGGCGACCCAACCAGTATGTCGCTCACTTGGAGGAGGAACGAGAGCAGCTGGCTGCACGCCTGTCTGCCGCTCAGCTGGAGCGTGCAGAAGCGTCGGCTCGGCTGACGGCAGCACAGGCAGCGATTGACAAGCTGCAGGCAGTTGTGCAACGTCTGTCGGCGGCAGGCGGCAGTGGCGCCTGGCCGGGCAGCGCTGCTGATGCGGCGTTTCTGGGGGCACAGGCGCCTCACTTGCCCACACTTGGGCGGGCGCCTGCGCTCTTGCTTACGCCACCATCGCAGCAGCGGCAGCCTCAGCAGGGGGGTGGCATTTCCGGCCTATTTGGCTTTGCTGCTGCTGTGGAAGACACGCCAGAGCCCAGCGGGCTCAGCGGCGGTGGCGAGCCGTCGGCATGGCGTGTAGAGAAGCGGCTGCTCAAGGCTGTGTGCAAGGTGGCGCTGGCCGTGACAATGGACCAAATGGGAGGTGAGGCGACATGTGCCTGGGTGCCTATGACACAACCTTTCCCCCTTGTGTCATAGGTGTCCCTTGATGTCGCCCTCCACCCCTCCCTGTCCTTGCCAAATAGGCCATGTCAGAGCTATGCGTCGCTGTTTTGCCAGCAGCAAGCTCAGATGGGCGCTCACATGCCTGTCACCTATTCTCTGACCATGCATGTCTCTAATGCTGCTCTTCTCCTGCTTGTGCTTTGTGGTTGCAGGCGGCAGCCGTGAAGCTGCCAGGCTGGCTGCTGACCTGGCGCCACTCATGGCTAACCACAGCGCCACGCTGTGCCAGCTGGGGCTGCACAAGGTGTGGGCCTCTTTGCAGAAGCTGGCAACCTCGGCAGGCAGCGGCAGCGGCTGCGGTCTGAGCAGCGCTGGTCAGGCCTTCTTCTCTCGGCCTCAGCAGCAGCAGCAGCATGCTCCGGTGCTGGGAGGTGCAGCGGACCCTTACCTGTCGCAGGACGTGTGGGCGCTGCAGCAGCGTGTGCAGCAGTACAAAGCGAAATGCAAGGAGCTCAAGGTACGTGTGCCCAGTGGTTTCGAACCACCCACCTAAATCTGCCCTGCCATGGACAGCAATATCACTGTCACTGAGCGATCAGTTCAAGCATGGCACAGGCATTCAGGCATGTGATGATTGTTTAAAGATTTAGCAGTTATGATAGCGTGCCTGGTCATCCTTACCTGCACATTGCAGGCAACTGTAGTGGCAATGGAGGGTACGGCGGCGCGCTGGCAGTCGCAGGCTGGGGAGCTGGAGCAAGGACTGGCGCTGCTTCGGTTCAGGTGTGTGGGACCCCCATCACGGGCCACTGTAACGAGCAGAAGAACTAGAAGGGGCACCTTGAGCTCCATCCCCTCCATCCATGTATGCCAAGGTCCTGGCAGCAGCTAACAATAAAACCTGATTCCCCTTGTTTCCCCACACAAATCAACTGTACCACTTCCCACGAACCCCATCCTTGAGCCGTCCATGGCAAATTAGCTGCCACTGTAGAGCTCGCGTTGATGGCTCCGCCCATACCCGCCCACTGTTGCAGGCTGGCTGACTTGCTGTCCGAGGTGAAATGGGTGCTAGAGGACTACAGCGAGACAGATGGCGGCAACGCTGGCGCTACTGCCCCAGGGTAGGTGCATGCCTGCACATCACATGTGGGACATATTGGTTACCATACCGTGGCAAATTCTGGCTCATAAATGGTGGTGCATATGGAGCGTGCGCTGCAGCAGAGCCCTGCATGGGTCGCTGGGGTGCTCGTGCATGCAGAGCATTTGGTCCGGGTGCTTCTCGGCTGGCTTTCCAGTCCCAGTCGTCTTGCACAACATCACATCCCACGTAATTGAGGTAGAAACATCATGTCTGGCTGTTATCTGTGTGGCTGCTCCCCACAGGGCGAGTGGGCTGAGCAGCCGGCAGCTGGTGGAGCTGGTGGAGCAACTGGGGCGGGGTCTGCGGCGCATCTTACGCAAGTACAAGACGCTGGCGGGCCACCTGGCTGCCTCTGAAGACAGCCGTGGCGGCGGTTCCACACAGCATGCACGGCAGTACCAGCCGCAGTACCATCATAACCACCAGAGGCAGCAGCATGGAAACTATGTGGTCCCCGAGAAGCAGCCACAAGGGCAGCGAGGTCAGCGGCAAAACCAGCATCAGAGGCATCCATCGGCGGCATATGAGGGCAGCGCTGGGCAGGAAGCCAGCAGCATGGCTGATGCAGGTGGTCCCGCTGCGAGTGGCAGCCAGGGCAGCAGCTGGGCAATCGGCACTGGGCATCACAGCGGCGGCAGTGCTGGTGACCCAAGTAGCGGCTTCGGTGGGGCCGCCTGTGAGGCCATGGCGGAGGCGGGGCGCAAGGCTGCCAGCATCGCTGAGCGTTTGGATAAGCTACTGACGCCGCAGTCGCGTGCGGCGGTGCATGGCGGCAGCCGCAATTGTGGTGGGGTGGGCTGGCAGAGCCGCTTTGCGCCGCCGCCTGTGGCTGGGGCAGAGGAGCAAGCTAGAGGAGCAGAGGGGGCTTATGATGAGCAGGTCGATTTTGACAGTACCTCCCCGCAGCTGCAAGGTGGCTACACCTTCTCAGCAGCTTCCCAGCAGTACCAGCACATGTGGCCCCTGCCAGCTGGCGACCCCGAGGAGGTACCGCTGCGTCAGCGCTATGCCAGTGCACCGCCATTCTGACAAAGGTGCCTGGCTGCGCCGGTGGATTGCAAAGCGCTGCCATGCCAGTGCCCGGTCAATGACATGCCGGCTCATCGCTCTCATGGTGTGTGGTGGCTGCATCACCACTTCATATGCGCCGGACATACGCCAGCACAGCTGTGAGCACGGGGTAATTTCTCCTTCCACCTGTCATTTCTCCTTTCACCCCTACTCCTCACAAACTGACTGACACTGAAAGCGTTGCGGACAATGCTACAACACTGGCCTTTGCTCTCATGGTTCTCTAGGAGTGATGACAAGATTCACCAGAAGCGAACCTGGCTACTATATGATTTGTACCAAAGGTCTGCCTGTTCGGCTTCACATCTGCAATGATAGCACAACACCCATGAGAGGCAGCAAAAGTCGATTACAAGGAAGGAGCGACATTTACATGGTTTTATGCATGAGCAACATCATGTCTTGCAACACGAGAGCTCCTCCAGGGGCAGCATATCGGCAGGTTGAACTAGAGCACGCAGCTATATACAAAAGCACAGAAAAGCGTGCTGGTCACCCACCCAGGGAGGTGCTTGCATGCAGCAATGTGTTCTCAGCTGCGTGGCATTTGCTGGGATGCAACCCGCCACCCTTGCTACCTCTTCCTTTTCTTGTCGCCAGCCTTATCTGGCTTATCAAGCTTCCTCGGCTGCTTGCCTTTGCGCTTTATGGCCCCTCCCGAGCTGGATGCCGCCCTGGTTGGCGGAGTGAGGGGTTGACCCTCCGCAGCGGCACCTGCTGCTCCACCCGCAGCGGCGGCAGCCACCCTCTTGGCCTCTCTTTGTGTGAGGATGTGCTCCCGCAGGCCAGCCAGCGACTTGGCCAGGCTCTTGAAGCGCTCATCAGCGTACTTCCTCTGCACTTGCACGGTGGCAGAGGGGATGGCTGGTCAGGCATTGGGAGCAAGCGGGGCCCTCCCCAATGCATATCTTTTGGGGAAGAGGACAGGGCAGGGCAGAGGAAGGCAGACCTGTGCAAATTGGGAGTATACGCTCGCCAACACCGACAGTTGAGTGCAGCCAGCTAGACATTCCTCTCTTCCTATAATTCACAACTCGAAGCGAGCCACATCGCCACACTGTCCCGCACCCCACCCACACACCACCCAACTGCCCACCTCACCCCTTGCAATGTAATGCCAACCATGGTGCCCCGCTGGGCCGACACGGCCACCACCCCCTTCTCCCCGCCTCCAGGTGGCAGCCAGCACACCTTCGCCGGTGCAGCCCTTCCTCTCCTCCTAAACTCAGAACCTGTAGAAGAAGAGGTTCCACCTTTACCCTGTCCCGCCCCATACAAGCACGTCTTC
>JAAMXP010001015.1:2074-15417 GCA_019693395.1 Ettlia oleoabundans | reverse complement strand
GGGGGGGACAGCGGTTTGGGGCCTCTGCAGTTGTATGAGGGTTGGGATGACAGCACTTGCCCACAGGCAGGGCAGCACGAAAGGCAACATTTGGTGTGGTCCGGGGAGTTGGTCGTATGCTTTCCACCATGTTTACTTGCCCTCACCGATTCCCTTGTATCATTCCTCCCACCACGCGTGCAGCTGTGGCTGTGGTGGAGCCGGACTATAAGGTGCGGGTGCAATGGAAGCAACCCGATGACACCAACTACGCGCTGCAATGGCACCACCCCATCATCAGTAGCCAGGCCGCCTGGAACATGAGCACAGGCAGCGATGCTGTCAAGGTGGGTGGCACGGCTGGCGGAAGGTAGCATAGGGTTTGTGTGGATTGGCAGTGACACCCGTAAAGTTGTTCAGCTGCTGCTGCTTCATTGGTGGGTGCCAGATCGTCACACCTTGCGGCACAGGCGGCCCGCTATGCATACAGAGCCACCGCTGGCTGCCTGCACGCGCTGACCAAGCCGCTGCCCGCCTGTGCTTGTTTGGCTGCCGCCCCCTCGCGCTGCAGGTGTGCCACGTGGATAGCGGCGTCCGGGTCGACCACCCCGATCTAGCCCAGAACGTGCTCAAGGGCTGGAATTTTGTGCCTGCTGGGCAGGTGTGTAATTGCCTCTGTTTCCGGTCGCTGTCGCTCTATGCCTGACTCTGGACTGCTCTGAGGCCTGCCGTGCAAGCCACGCTATGGATGCCTGCTCAACTTCCCCACCCATCCCTGCAATCCCGCCTGCTAAGTTTTGCTCCCAGCCGTGCTTTTGCCACCCCAGACTCTACCCTTGAACTGCTGCCAAAGAAGCCTGACATGCCAGACGGATGCTAGACCTAATTCTGCTGTGCTGTGCTGTGCTTTGCTTTGCTGTGATGTGATGTGCAGGTTGACGGCACACCGCCACCAAGGGCCGGCACCCCAGACTACTTCAACTACAACGACACATACGGCCACGGCACACACACAGCCGGTGAGGGGTGAACGTCACACAGCCACAGAGCAACGCACTGCACCATGCCCTGCATCTCGGTGTGTTGCTGCCTGTTGGGGTGTACTTGTTTTCCCAGCTGCACATTTGGGGAACCCTCTGCGCCCACATTCCTTTTACTCTACTCCGCATTGCGCCCATTAGTTATTTTCCTGTGTCTGCTACCGCAATTCCCTCCCTGCCTGCACTTTTCTATCTCCTAAGGCTGACGCGCCATGCTTTGTCCACCCCCGCAGGCATCATCGGCGCTGTGGGGAACAACCAGCTGGGAATAGCGGGTGTGAACTGGGTGGTGAAGATGTTGGTTTGTCGTTTCATATGGAACGACGGGAGCGGTTACGTGTCAGATGCAATGAATTGCATCAAGCTGTGCCGGCAGGAGGGCGCCTTGATCACGTCCAACTCCTGGGGAGGAATTGGCTACTCAAGTAAGAGGGGAGGGCGAGGGGCACCCTCCATTACTGGGTGCTGGCCCGCTTTGAGCATGGTTGCGTTACCGGCAGGCACCTGCTGGGGTGCTGGAGTTCTTGCAAACTGCTGAGCCAGGGTTGTTGTCAGCGTCGCTGCTGCGCTGCATGTGCTGTGGGCGCTGTGTTGCAAGCGTTGCAAGCGTTGGTGCAGCAGGTGATTTTCGTCGACCTGCCCCCTGCATCCCAAACCATCTCTTGCCTTTCCCCCGCTGTTCCCCACTTCAACTCTTGCCGCCAGGCTTTTTGGAGCGGGAGATTGCCAGCTCCCAAACGGCAGGCCAGTTGTTTGTGGTGGCGTCTGGCAACTCTGGCATCAACCTTGACGAAGTGCCCCTGTACCCCACCTCCTATAAAACCGACAACATGATATCAGTGGCCTCCAGCGGAAAGGAAGACTACGTCTCCTCCTTCTCCAACATTGGACGGTGAGGCGAGCGGATGCATAGGTTGTGGTGGTGTCATGCTCGTGGTGGTAGCGGTGGGGGCAGTGCAATATGCAGAGATAACAGGCAAGCTCTCTGACTGTTGCTTCCACCCACCGCCTGCTGCTCCACCCTGCTGCACCTCAAATTGACCCGGCTTCCCGTTCCCTGCCCGACCGGCCGCTCCTTGCAGATCCACGGTGCACATGACTGCTCCTGGCGAGGCCATCTACTCAACTTTCATGGACGGAGCCTACAAGCTGATGTGGGGCACCTCCATGGCCTGTCCCATGGTGGCTGGCACCGCCGCACTGCTCCAAGCGCACGCCATGAGGTGTGTGAATGACAGCCCCTTGTGCCCCCACGGTGTATGCTGGAGGCTTATGGGTTCATAGCAGGGCCGCTGTCTATTTGCTGCTTCCAGGCATTGCATGAGGCTGCTCAGCTGCATCTGTCTCCAGCATCAGCTGGTGTCAGCTGCCGCGTTCTGTTAATCCCAGCCACAGCGTAGCTACCGCCCTACACTGCACCCTTGCCGCTGTACTCACTGAGTTACCTGCCGCCCTGCTTCCCCTTCCCTTTTGTGTCACAGCCGTGGCGTGACCTTGGGCTATGCCGAGCTTAAGACCCTGATCCTCGATAGCGTGGACCAGGTGCCTGATGCTCTAGATAAGACAATCACGGGGGGTCGCCTCAACGTGTCGGCCGCTATGCAAGACTTGGAAAGCCTGCTAGTGCAGCGTGGTGCACTGAGCCCGCTCAATCCCCCACTGCCCTCGCCCCGGCCGCCACCGCCAAACCCTCCGCCGCCACGGCCCCCGCCGCCTACCCCGCCACCACGGCCGCCGCCGGCGACCAACTTTGGAGGTACGGGCGGAGACCAGAGCGGCGCCACCATTGCTTCAGTACCGCCCCCTATCTGCGGTACCACCCCGTTGCGAGGCCTCAACTCGGCCACACAGAGCTCCACCACCAACACGAACCAGGCCAACAATGCCATCGACGGCGAATGCCGCAAGCGGCGCGTATGGCAGGGATCCTGCTCGCAGACAAGTGAGTTATAAGAAACCTGGCATGCTGGCAGCATTACCAGCTTGCAACCGGCAGGCACACAGCCCCCCACTTGTGATTGGCAGAGCATGCCTGCCTTTTGCTTCTGCCGCTGCTGCACTGAGGCTGGAAAGTAGCCTTCAACCTTGCGCTGAAACATTGTTTTGTTCCTGCTGTCCTGCCAAGCTCTCATGCCCTTTGTTCCCCTCCTGATCGCTCTTTCCCCTGCCATCCTGCCTACAGAGAGGCAGTTCAACCCCTGGTGGGCCGTCAAGCTGCCCAGCGTCAGGACGGTGCTGGCAGTTAGCATCCAAACCACTTCCGAGTGCGCCTGTGTGGCAGACCTGCAAGGCAGCCAAATCATGGTGGGCAGCCTACCTTGGACGGGAACCAGCTCGGCCACCAACTACACCCTGTGCGCCACTGTGCCGGGGATTCTGCGTGGGCAGCGCAGGACGTTCACGTGCGAGCTTGGCCCCGGCGGCAGGGCGCCAGCTGGGCAGTACATTGCCATCTGGCGGCCGGCAGCTGGCCGCAGGGTCCTCACCTTGTGTGAGGTGGATGTGGTGTACGGCCCTGACCTGGAAGTCAAGGTGAAGCGCCTGCCACGAGGGACGCGGCGGCTGGCGCACTCTGGTGCGGCCCACGAGCGGCTGCTGAAGCGGGAAGCTCTCCAGCAGCCTGACACCCTTTAGAGCGGCAGCCCGACTGATGCAGTCAGCCAGACAGCCAGCAAGCTTAACACCTCGTTAGCTGGGGAGGAATGCATTAAGGCAGCTGGCAGAGAGTAAGCCTCCTTCTAAGCAGCCAGGGTCCCAAGCGTCACACAAATTATAGGACCATGACTAACAACAGAGCTGGGAAGGCCCCTGAATAACCACAGAGCTGTGAATCAAGTACGTCCCCTTTCTTTCCCATCTTCCCCTCTCGTTTCTAGCATCCCTTACCTTCTCATCTGCTGCGGCTATCTGTCCCTGATTGCTACCCTCTCCCTCCCACAACCCCTTTTTTTACCAAACCGATTCATTTCATGGGTTCTGCTGAGGTGGCGCCATGTGGACAGCTGGATTTTGTTGTCCCAGTCAACGGGAGGACTCCAGCAGTGCACATTACAGCACGCTCAGCCGTTCCTTTCGTACACCAGCGCAGCGGCGGCAACCCCCTGTGCTTCCTGGCTCACGCCTCCCCAGTTGTAGGTCACAGTCCTGTCACATCCATTCCATTTCTAAGAAGGGCATGTAAATGCGTCATCCAAATGAACTCGTGAAGACTGCGTTCAGTTGGAGGAGGTGCATTTTAGGTTGAAACTCCCAGGTACGATTCTCGCCGACCTGGCGCCAGAGCGGCCGCCTCGCTGGCAACGGCCCATGGGCGCCCATGCTTGCAAGCAAACTGCGCCTCGGCACTTGCGGAGTCTGTGCCTGCTTTCTGGTCTGTTTCACTTGAAGCTCTCAACTAATGGCCACAAAGAAGCGCACCCGCGACGATGACGAATTCTGGGAGGTGGACGAGGCGCTGCAGCAGTTGCAGGGCACTTTGGAGCGGGATTCCCAGCATAAAATACGGGTGAGAGCATTTGGCGGTGTTGGCACGACGAAGACGCGGCGCCCAGTTTTGCCGCGAGCAGCATTGTGTGGCATCCTTAGTGCCCCTGATGGCACCTGTCCTTGCCTGAAGGTCTCAGGGGACTACGCAATCAGGGAGAATGCCCAAATGGCATCCCCAAATTGCCCCCGCTCCGCTTCTGCCAGCTGCCGCCCGCCCGCTGAGTCACCTGCTGCGCCCCAATGGACCCCCCTTGGCCAACCCAGTCTTGCCCTCGCTCTGCACCTATGCCGCACAGGCTCTGGATAAGATCATCGCACTGATTGATTCTAGCGACGAGGGGCACAACGTACAGAAGGCGCTAGTTGCCGGCGATGCGGCGTTTTACATCACAGAGTTGCTGGCAGACGCCACGGCAGGGGTGAAGGCAGCTGAGGCGGTTGCCGCCATCTGCAGGCACAGCGCACCCAGCATGGCACGTCTTGCAGCGGGGCCTTTGTTGGGGCTGGACTCTTCCTTGGAACGTGTCAGCCTCAACCCCTGCCAGGCAGGTGAGTGCCATTGCTGTTGGCAGATGCATGGGGTAGGCCCGGCATGCTGTCCGATCATGCCTGAAGGCTCAGCTTGCTGTTGGCCAGTACCAGTTCCGCAGCTTTCTTGACTTGCACCTAGATGGAGAAAGGGTTACATAGTCATCCGATTGTTGCACTTCCTCCTGTGTTGCTTTGTTTTGCAACAATAATAACCACCCTTGATCTGCTGCCTCCCTCCCTTCACTCACAGCCACCATTGTTGTGAGCGATCTATGCAGACTTTGCTGACAGCGGCGCCGTGGCAGCCCTTGTGCCCATGGCACTCCAAAAGTCGGAAGCAGCGCGCGAGGCGGCAAGCGAGGCGCTGTCGGCACTGTGCAGCTTCCACCAGGACGGGAAGCTGGCCTACCTGGAATCGCTGGTGCAGGCGCTGCAGCAGCGGCAGCAGCCAGAGGTGGGTGATAGCGCCGCATCTGGTGGTTGCCTTCGGCTGTCACAGCACGCAGGGCGGGCTTGCTTGACGTAGCACGTATTGCCTGCCCACCACCCTCCCTACAAGGGCATGCAACCTGCACTCCATGTGAGACTGCCTTCTGTCACAACCCACCCTCTACAGCAGGTTCTGGAGCTATTGGATGCCCTTATAGATGGCATGGAGTGCGGCAGCGATGCGGCGGCACAACAGCTGGAGCTCCTGCAGCAGCCGCTACTCGCAGCGCTGCAAGCATCGCGGGGGCAGCCAACCAGCCAATCACAAGCGGCAATCAGCCTGCTGGGCACGCTGTGTGAAAGGCGACCAGAAGCGGCGGCGGCAATCCGGGAGCTGGGCGCCGTGGCCAGCCTGGCGCAGCATCTATTGAATGGTGCGTAACATAAGAATGCCGTACAGCACACCAGAAGTTGGTATGTGGTGCGCCCTTGGCCCTGTGGGGTTGGCTGCCCTGCGTGTGTCACTGACGGCCGCCCTGCCTTGCGCAGGGCACCTCAAGCGCTGGCTTGTCGGCTGTGCGGGCGCAGGGTCTTGGCCGGCCACGTGGCTGCCAACTATCCCCACTGATGCTTGAGGCTGTGGCTTGAGCCAATATAAGGCGCAACCTTTCCATTGCAGGTGGCCTGGAGGTTCAAGATGTTGCTTCACGGGCGTTGTGGCTGTTGGTGAAGGAAGATCGGAGGTGCCTGGCGGCAGAGAAAGGGCTGCTGGGATGTGATGCGGTGCCGCTCGCACGGATGCTGATACATCTCATAGAACTTGTGGAGGCGGAAGAGGTGAGTGGTTTGAGTAGTCTGAGTGAATGGGATGGATGGGCAAGGAAAAGTGACTGGACTCTTTATGGCAGACAGCAGTTGGGGTAGGAGCTGGAGAAAATGCAGGGCAGGGCAATATCGAGAGTTGTAGGCTGGCGGTGGCAGGCTCCAGGGCAAGGAAGCAGTCGCGAGGCAGACACACGGGTAGGCAGGGTCCGTCCAGCGCCCCATCGTACTTCAGTCTGCTGCTCATGGTTGTAGCAAGAGTGCGCAGTGTGGCTCTTTCTATGACCGCCTGACCATGCCCAACTCTGTATGCAGGCTCGCGCCCGCCAGGACTTTGGCGATACAGACGGCGGGGAGGAGGACCAGGCGGGGGCTGGGGCAGTTAATACGGCGGCAGGCGCAACGACAGATATCTGCCACGGAGAGGAGGCCTCAGCCCTCCTCAAGGCCCTGGCAGCGGCATATCCAGAAGTTCAAAAACTTATGGACGAGCGCGAGGTGCCGTTGATGCGACCCGCGAGCCAGAAATGCTGCATACAGTAGCTACTAAGCGTGTGTTGGTTGTTGGGAGTTGTTGCCAGTTATGCGTGAGGCTGGCAGTCTCTTGCAATGTCCATGCCTGGCTTGCGCAAAGTGCCCCACGTTGAGCTTGTCATTATGCCCCTGTGATAAATCTTTGAATGGCAGGTCGCGCCAGCTGCACGTACTGGAAAGTCGGCAGGCAGGTCAGCAGGCACTTCCCTGCAATAGTGCTGCCACAGTAGTTTGACAGCAGACCTGTTACTGCCAATGTGGACTTCCTCCAACCCGACTCAGGCCTTGCCTTGGTGAGTGGCCAGCATCCCCACCCGCTCCTGCCCGCAGTGGGACAGCGTCGGCGGCCCAAGAACCAGCCACTACCGGCTCGGGTGGCTGTGCAGGGCTATCGCGCTTGCCAGGTCGCGCTTCTCGACCGCCTTAACAATTCTCTTGTGTCCTAAAAGACTTGAGAGTTTGTGGGTTCGTGAACGGGGGTTGAGGATGCTGCCCGCTGCTTAGCACACACCCGGCAGGGCGCATTTTGCAATGCTGGTGCGGCCGGATGCGCTTGTTCCCCTGCTCAGGCGTCCTGCCGCAACGTTCACCACCGCACCTCGGGTTACAGCGCTCTTCGGGTCCAGCTGACTTCTGCGGTCAGCCGCTCTCATAAGCGGCAATTACAGGCAGGTGAAAGTCTGAACAGCTCGCTGAGCTGTTCAGGCAGCATGTAGCCAGCCTGCACGCCCCCAGAGAGCAGCCAACGGAGGGAGATGGGCGGGATCAGCTCGGGGGGCCGGGATAGGGGACGCCTCCACGCTACCGGCCGCAATTGATGTATTTCGGTTTATCATCTGCAGGAAGGCGGGCGAGGACCGTGCAAACCACCGCTATTCGGGGCGGTAACAACACAGGAGTCGCGGGTGCCTGCTGAGTTCCACTTCCCCTGGCAGGCCTTGCCGAGCTATGTTCCATGTGCTGCCGCACTCCTTGGTGGCAGCCACAGGGCCGCCGGGCCGCCGCCCTTTCAACCTGTTGGGGTCGCTGCCGGCTGGAGCTGGCGCTCTGGCGAGCAAGCAGGGCGACACGGGCTTGCAGGCAAGCCACTGCGCTGCTCAAATCCTCACCGTTGAGCAGGTCATCACCCCTTCGAAGTACTGATGCTGTCCCGAGGATCTTCTTGCAGAATGGATTAGGATTCAACCCTGCCCCGGCTTTCCCGCCGCCCCGCCTTGCTCGTTCCTCCCACGCAGATGCTTCTAGGCGCCCTCGACCTTTACAACAGGCCAGGAGCCAGCGGGCTGCTATCCACTGACGACTCCCAGGCGATACACTCGCTGCTGGACCTCAATCAGCACCCATGTGCCATCGCAACCAGCTGCAGCCTGCACTACATGCCCGTGAGCCGCGATGAAGTGGAACTGCCACGGGAGCTTGACGATGAAACCTGCCAGGATTCAGCCACCATCTTCCGCTCAACCTCCTGCAAGGCCTCGCAACCCTGCCCTGACGCCGTTCCCGCCGGCGGCCGCTGGGCCCCAGAAACAGGCAGTGCAGCATCCGGATACACCGGGGCGGCCCTGCCGGCTGCCAGCACAGCCTCGGATGCAGGCACCGCGGCACCGCTGCTGCTGCTGCTCAGCGCGGTCAACAGCATTCAAAACACGGCAACTGACCCCCGCTGGTGAGAGGCCGAAAGTGCATGGCTTTTGGCCAGAGCTGAATGTGTCGCTGCTCCACTCGTTGCACTGTGTTTGGCTTCCTGTCTGCCCGCCCACCACCACCAAACGCTCGTTCCCCAACCAATGATGCTGCCACTGCACGCTCAACTCCAGCGCTTACTCACCAAACCTTTGTATAACCTGATCTCACCCAATTCCTGATCCTCCTGTCTTCGTGCCATGCAGCTCCCAGCCGGGTGACGGCAGCCACAGCAGCTGCGACGCCTCAGAGCCTGCCAGCAGCGGCCCTGGCATGGTGTCCGCTGCACAGGGCTACTGTACCTGCAGCGCCACCGCGCGCAGCCACAGCAGCAGCGACAGCGAGCAGGGCAGTCGCAGCCGCAGCGGCAGTCCCCCGGCCCCAAGCCTGGAGGGTCTCGCTGCGGTAGCGGCTACCGGGCTGCTGGCAATCTTTCCGCAGTATGTGCTGGCTCACCAGCCGCAGCAGCAGGTGCCAGATGCGGCAGACCTTTCGGAGCCGGCTAGCTCCGGTGGCAGCAGGGGCAAGCGCGGCAGCAGGTCCCGCGGTGGCGGCAGGGTATGTTCGAGCGGCGGCGGCGTGCAGAAGCAGCAGCGGCAGGAGCCTGTGGCACGCGCCGCAAGGAAGTGCTGGGAGAGCGAGCTCACAATCGATATCCTGGAGGAAAACGTGAGTGAGGGCTGCCTGTGTGTGGCAGCGGCACTCGGAACTGTTCAAAATGGTTATAGGTTACAGCCTGTGCCAGCACAGCCTGTGGCATGTACCATTAACCTGCTGTCCACCCCCCCCCTGCCCTCTCTTGCTGCAGGGCTGCTTTGACATGACGCAGGCGCATGCCACCAGGTACCTGGGTTTCTCATCCCCCACCACGCTGAAAAAGGCAAGTCTGCTTTTGGGCATTTGGGGAGTGCCAGCGGGAGCCAAGCTTGGCGAAGATGCCCGCGCCCCCCGTGCCCCGCGCGCTCCTTCCCCCCCTTCCCGCTGATATGCCACGCAGCCTGTTGTGTCCTGACACCACAACTGATACCGTGCCAACACCAATCACCCAAGGGATGCGCTGCCTATATGTCCTCAAGCCAGTATTTATTCCCTGACGTGCTCGCTTGCTCAGAGTTTCCAAAACACAAGTTCCTTTATTCCCTTACAAAACACAAGTTACCTCCCACTCCCTCTTCTTGGATTTAAACCTTCTTGTCTGGCTGGTGGTCTGCGGTGCAGGCCATGGCACGGCTGGGCATCCAGCAGTGGCCCAACCGCAAGCGCACCACAGTGCGCAACATGCTGGAGGGTTTGGAGGTGAGAAACCCACTTTTGGGCGGCCACCCGCAGTGCTGGCTTCCCCAACCCACGGCCACAGACACATGCTTTCTTCCTGGGCAGGGCTGGCACACCAGCGCCAATCCGGACTGTGCGGCTGGTCTCTGCTTTCAGTGTGCCACAGCTGCTTGCAGTTGTAGTTGCAGCAGGCAGTGTGCAGCGGTCATGCATGCCGGAGTGCTGCCGTCTTCCATCACACTGTGACCAGCTCCGTTCCTCATCTGGACACCAAATTAACATGGAGTAGCATGAAACTTGGCATGGTTTCTGCCTGTACGGCATTTGTACTGCCTTTGCTGCAGAAGTACCTGCCGCAGTACGGCGAGCCAGACAAGGTTGAGGCTGTGCTGGCGGCGGTGCGGCGGGAGCTCTCCCACTTCCTGCGGACCCACACAGGTGCCACTGGAGGGGCCATGTAGTACAGCTGTATGCCATTTAAAGCGTTCATAACGCAACCCTGAGATCAGGGATGCTTCCAGTTGGCATGGATGCTGCACCCTGGGCATTGATGTCAATCATCTCAGCCCAGCCAACTCCTTTGCGCCGCCTGCCAATCTGCCCTGCTGCTTAGCCTGGGCACACCCCGTACCGCGGATCCTCGCCGTGTGGCCCCGCCAACAGTTCGTGCATCATGACGCTGTCTCTCAACCCTTCCTACCTGTTGTTCGTCTATCCCTGTCCCGCGACTCCTCAGTTGCCTACCTGCAACCCACCCACCCCAACCCCAACCCCCTGCTGCAGGTGCAATTGAGCTGCCTCCCGACATTGTGGCGTTGCGCCAGGTGGTGTACAAGCTGAAGAACGAGGAGAAGGACCCTGAAAAGAGTGAGCACAGTATGCACAGCACAGCACAGTACAGCACAGCACAGCGTGCCATGCTACACCACAACACACCATGCTACACCACAACACTCCATGCTACAACGCAGCCAGCCAGTCTGCGTGTCCTGCCTGCTCGGGAGGTGCGGCGCCAGCCCTGGCCATGCCATGCCAGGCAGGCGGGGCAGAAGCGGCCAGTACCATGCATCTCATCATGAGCGTCAGCACAAACATGTGCCGCTTGACGCCTTGTGCAGCCTGACCTGGCTAAAGACCAGCTTTCTTTGGTCAATACATGCATGGTTTGCATGCAGACTGTGGTGCCGTGGTCTTTCCCCTTGTCCTCCTTGTCCCACCACGTGTGTTCCACGGCTTGATGTAGCACCTCTTTGGTTATCAAATGTGTTTCTTGGCCTGCACCAGCCCTCTGTTATTGTCGCATGTGTTCCTCCTGTCCAATCGAACGTGTTCTTGGCTGCTGCCTTCATCGGTGATTCCTTGCTGCTGAGAAGATCCTCCCCGGGCTTCCCCTCTAGGGTCATTCCTGCCCGACTTCCTCAAGCCACGGCCACATTGGTATTCTTTCTTGCTTGCTTGCTTGCTGCAGAGGAGACGCTGCGCCAGGAGGTGGAGAGACTGATGCAGACGCTTGTGGAGCGCTTAGCTGGCAGACAGGAAATCGCTGAGCAGCAGCAGGGGGCCTTGAGCAGGTGACATGGTTAGGCCACCACCCCGCCTGGCGGGCACACTTCTAGCCTGCCTGGCGGAAACGTAATGAATGGACGCAACCTGATTAATATACGCGTTACGCAAGGAGCTATGCCGCTAAAGAAGCTGCATCCGCTGGCACACAGACAGCTCGGCTTGGAAGCACTGACACCGATTTTCCTCGGCATACTGCTGCTGGACGGATGCCTTGCACTGTCCCTGTATTTCCCTCTGGTTCGGGCATTTGGTCGCGAACAAACACAGTTTTTCCTTTCATACCCACATCAAGAAATTGACCCTGCTGGACTTATAAATAACACTGTTGTCGCTTGCTGTTGTTTGTTGCTGCATTCGAGCCCCCCTCCCCCCCCCCTCCTTCCTTCCTTCCTTTTGAACCGAGTCGAACGTATGTGTCTTGACGGCAGGTGCAGTTGCTTGTGTTCCTTCTTGCCTCCTTCCTCCTTCCCATCCTTGCATCATGCTTCCGCTATCGCATGCATCCGTCAAATCATGTTGTAAAAAAACTGTAGCGCCCTTCTTGTCGTCTATTGTTTGTCGCCCGATGTTTTTTTTTTGTCTGGATGATCTGCCCCCCCCCCCACAACGATGTGTCGCCATGTTTTCCCAGCATTTTGTTGTGTCACTCTTGCGAACGACGCAAGCCCCCCAAACCTCAACACTGTCCTACCCCTTTTAGCTTGAAAGCTTTGATGTGAGAGCAGGCATGCCTGCCGTGTGTAAGGATGATGAACACGAAACCGTTACATGAAAGGGTATGCACCAGCGTACAGCACACACGCGTACGCACTGGTAATATAACAATCAAGGCTAGCAGAGCTTCAGGGCACAGCACATGCAAAGCACGCATTCAGATCTGGAACAAAACAACAGGACAAGGACAGGCACAAGTAAAGGGGATGGGGGTGCTGCACAATTCTAGCGGTGCGGGTTGTTTCACAAGGGATTAGGTATAAGAGCTGCTTTGCAACGATGCAAGGCAACAGGGCATGCGGTAGAACAGGTAAAAGGGTGAAAGAAGCAGTGATAGGGTGAAAGAAGCAGTAAGAAATTAGCTGCTGCATAATAGGCAGACAGGAAGGGTAGGAGAGCAACCCAATATTTTCCTCGCATACTATCAGCAATACACAACATGAGCTGATAAATCGTTAGTATTTTCAGACACACTAAGATGCACGCAATGATCTCGGACCCAAACACAGTGTGCCAATGTGCCAGGTTCTGGTCCCCTGCAAATCCCCCGCTGGAGTGACTTCCTGCTGCATCAGCCGTTGATCGAGTGTAACACAGCCCGGCATGCACATGTGCTTGTGCTTGCTGTGCAGCCAGCGGTGCTCCGTGTTTGTCAAACCCTGGCACAGAGATAGCCACGTGAGGGCAGCTGACAGGGGCATGTGTGTGGGAAGCGGGTGGGCGTGATAGAGCCACAGGAACCGCCACGCTGGTGTTCTGCATACAATGCTTTATGTATTGCTTATGTCATGCTTTATTCCACTGCACCAGTGCTTGCGTAGCTATGTTGTGTTCACCGCCGCCCGACGGCCTGCTGACGGGCGGCCTTCTGCGCCAGCCACAGGTTGCCCGGGAGGGTTGCATTGAGAGGCCACACCAGCCACCCCACTCCAGAGCACTGCAGCAGTGGAAGGATAACAGGGGCGCACAGGACTCAATTGCCTGCCCCTGAAGCACTGCAGCTAGGCTTGAGACTGGCTGCACCTCCAGCAACAAGCAAACCATCACCACCAGCCACTGTCGTCACCATGAACCCACAGGCAGCAGAAGAACCACCACAACCACCAGCAGCAATGCCATCACGAAAGCACCATCAAAGCAGCAGAGGCCATATGTAAGGTGTGCCAGTATAGGGGTGCCTCGAGTACTTTTTGGCTCCAGTTCCTGTTCTCATATTGGGCTTTAGGGGCCATTCCCTTTACAGCAAGGCTGGCGGTGTGCATGTGTGTGTTTTGTGGGTGGGTG
>JAAMXP010001012.1:0-14271 GCA_019693395.1 Ettlia oleoabundans | reverse complement strand
CCTCAGCAGGCTCAAACGCTGTGTGTTTCATGCAAACCATGAACAATTGGGCACTATCTCACACGTAATATAAAACAAAGTAAACATTAGAACAAACCGGTCACCGCATCACACCACACCATGCCACGCCACACAAATCAACCAATCACATGACACACCTAACCGCGCCACACCACACCACGCCACACCACAGCACAACACGCCAAAATACAACAAAAAGCGAGGCAGCCAGCAAGGCGGACAAGCAGGCAGGTAGGCAGGCAGCTCACAGAATGCAGCGCTTCTCACCAGCGCTTTGCTCGGGCGACCGCTGCAGCAACTGCTGATAGATTTGGTTCAAGGCCTGGAGGGAATCTGCCGCTGTGTACTTGCAGCCCACACCTCGCTCCAAGTACTCAATGGCGCCAGTTAGGCTGCAAGGAAATCACGAGGGGATCACGGGAGAGGAGTTAGGCTGCGCATGAATCTTGGGAGAAGATTCAGGCTGCAGGGGCATCATGGAGAAGAGTCAGGCTGCAGGGAACTAGTGGAGAAGACGAACATGAGATGTTCTGTAACGGCAAGGACTGAGCCAACAATGGCGAAAGTTTCAGTCGTGAGTCACATGCTCCGGCCTTTGTGCAAGGCGTAAAGACAACTTCGCTGAACATGAGGCGGCAGAAGCATGGGCAAAAAAAAATGCAAAATGAGACAGTGCAAGAGTGGTGGCAGCCATGTGGTGCAACGGCAAAGCAGCTGCAATGGCTGACAGCCCAAAGGGCAGTAGCACTGATCTTTTGAGGCGGCAGGAGTTGGTGGGCAGGTAAGTGGGTATGAAGCCTGATTGGTGACTGTTGCAAGGTTGCTATCAAGCATACGTCCATATCAACAGAAGTCACAGTCCATTCAGAGACATGCATGCCCTGACACATTTGCCCTGGTAAGTGGTGGGAGAGCGCTGCCGCGCCATCCAACAGCCAGCCTCAACTCACTTGCGGGGCAGCAGCGTGAGGGCAATATGGTACTGCGGCTCACAGAAGCCTTCTGGGTCGACTGCCTGCAGTAACAAAATGATGAAAAGTCAGTACCATCACTTACGATTGACGATCTCAGTCAACTCGCATGCTAGCCGATAATATAAGTTTAAACCCCACCATCATGGCACCCACACCTTTCAGAAGCACAATCCCCACCCCACCCTAGCTGTGTGTACTATGAAGTGTGTCTGTGGAGGACACGAGAAATTCAACCACCCACCAAAAGTCACCAACCAATGAAGCCCGGACCATACCTGCGCCAGTTTGAAATGAGCCTCTGCATCCTCCCAGCGCTCGTACCGCCTCGCGATGATGCCGCTGTTCAGCTGCACCTTGCCGCTGCGCCAACACACCTGCAGGGGACCAAGAAAGAAAGAATGGTGTACAAGAAAGCAGCACAAGAACAGATGCACCTTGCCGCTGCGCCAGCACACCACAGGTCAGGGACTGAGCTGGGGGAGATAGGGGATGGGGGGCACCGACCAACGGACCAGTTGAGAGAATGTGTGCAAGGGTGAAGTTTGAGGGTGAGGTTTTGGGTTGGAGGCAGGATGGGGCCCAGCTGCAGTGAGAGGTGCAGGGGGATGCGAACGCTAACTGCCAAGATCCTGGTGTTGGGCGTGACCACCTGGCTATGCATGAAGTAAATGTATTGACACGAAGTGTAACCGTGAGATGTGAGCAGGGCCAACTGCAAAAAAGGGTGGGCGGCTGAACCAGTGACATGCCTTTTGGGCAGCGATGAACAGACGCTCTTCATCCAACCAATCTCTATTACGGGCCATCGTCTTGGCTGTGTAGAAGCACAACAGCACCGCCAGCGCGACAGATGCGGCCGCTGCAATCACATCCCGGCGCCGTGGCTGGGCACCGCCGCTTGCGCCGTCTATCGCACCCTTGCTCTTGCTGGCCCCGCAAGAAGCCCCAGAGGTAAACCAAGGGGTGCAGTGCTGGGGTACAGGCTCGAGCGCTGCTGCCAGCGGGTGTGCAAGCAAGATGCAATACCCAACTGCAGCGCACACAGGCGGAGCACGTGCGGGGGGGGAGGGGGGGACGGGCGGGCAGCAAACATGTTGGTACACTCTTGATTGCGGGTGTATATCGGGGGGGCGAAGTGCCTTGAGGTCAAAGAGCAGGATGCAGGCATTGACTGCTACTGGTTGGTTGCCAAGCGCTCCCACCGCCCGTTTGGTCTGCTGCGAGCAAGCTGTAACCAAAAGCCCCAGCATGCACAGCAAGAGTGATTGATGAATTACAGACGCTCAAATCGCTTCTTCCTCACCTGAAGGGAAGTAAAGAAGGCGCTCTCCAATGAATGTCCCCACGTAGAACAGCACGTTGGAAGCCGGGAAGAAGGGCCCCACCACCAACCCTGCCACCACCGCCAGGCGCCACCGCCGTTCATGTAGCGCCTGGGATGGGCTGCTCAGCCTGCCTGCCCACTCCAAGGGTATCTGCAAATCGATCAATTGCTGCCTGAGTTGTATTTTTTTTTCACACCCGTGCCCATCAGCATTTTTGTATTTGTTCATGAAAAATAAGTTCATATGGCTTGGGTGAATCCAACAATTGCACCATAAGCATGCAATCTATCTGACAGCAAGCCCACCTGCCAGGGCTTGGCTGTAAGCACCACTGCCAACAGAGCCCCATAGATGGCTGCGGTGGCAAGGTTCCGAGGGTCCCATAAGCTGCTCACGTACTCGATGCAAGCGTAAGACCAATCAGCTGCATGAAGAAACACGAAAAGAAAGAAAAGGCGCGAACTGAGGAATTCAGAGAGCACGGTACTGCCACAAAATATGTATAGCAACGATCCTAAGGGGCCGCCTTTCTGCCAAGTATAGTCGGCGCCATGCAGGGGCCCTCCCAAGCTGTTGCAATAATAAGAAACAACTGCCTTGCTGCTGAACAAAGCAGTGCAATCACTGCGGAAGCCCAGCGGGCGTTAGAGCGGCATGGCAGAGCAGGCATCATGCTTCAATCCGGGGCCTTCATTGCAGCTGGGCACCACCGCTGGCCACCTCCCCGCTAGGCGTTAACCAAAAGCCGTCCAAACCGTCCAATCTGCCAATCGCAGTATCCGCCTCACTCCCTACCTGACAATTGTAGAGGAAGTAGCAGCAGGCCGGCATATCTTGCGTGAAGGTATCCTGCCGTGAGCTTGCGGGTGAGCGAGGAGTCAGCAAAGGGGATGGGGTTCTCCACCTTGCGGTAGATTCGCACCAGCTGCGCGCAGGGAGTTAAGGTTGGCAGGGGGAAAGGGACGTAGTTGCCCATGTTGATTGGTCCATTAGGGCACTGTCGGCCCCAGGCAAAAGAACAGCCAGAACGATCAGCTTCACATCCCCAGCAAATTGACGGCAAGCGGGGGGAGGGGCAGCTTTGGTTGTTGTTTGGGTAGCCATCCCACTCTTAATGCAGAGGGAACTTATCATATGGCACTGCACACGCTGTTCCACAGCCCGCCCAAGATGCACACACATAGCAAAACCTGGATTGATACTATCTCCAGCGGGCATATGTGTGCGCACCTGATCGCCTGCCAGCCAGGAGCGTGCCTTGACATACAGCACCACCGCAGCTACCGCTGTTGCCATGCGAAGGAGCTTCAGCCTGAGCGCCAGCCTGCTGGCCCTGGAAATGGCTCCAGCCCCTCCACTGCCATGACCTACAGCCTGAGCTTCAGACTTGGCACTGCCGCTTGTAGTGAAGCCGCGGCCCTTCCTGCCCGCTGCCTGCTGCAAGAACTCCGTGGCAGCGGCGGCCACTGCGGCGGCAGCCGGCATGCCTGCTCTGCCCACCGCTCTGCGAGCTGTGGGAAGCAAAGCGTGCCTAGCAGGAGAGCGACTGCCATCATGCTGTGTGAGCGACCTCCGCTGCTTCTTTGGTGGAATCAACTGCTGCTCTGGGGGCGGCTGTGCCGGCTGTGGCTCGCTATCTGCTGCTGCTATTATGGCCTGGCTGGGAGCAGGTGACTGAAGCTGTACCTGCCCCAGGGGGGCCACCAGAGCATCATAGCACAGCATCGCTCCCATCTGCAGAACCAGCAGAGTATGGCAGATTGAACAGAAGGGTGAGGCAGCGCAGCGCGTAGTAGGGCAGGGCTGGTGGCAACTGCATGAAATGAACTGCAGGAAGATGAATACACAGGACCAGGATGCGGGATAATCTCATCACTATGCACAGCATCCTGTCATGCAGGCTGTGGTTTGGAATGCCTACACAAGTCTCAACACAGAAGTCTCTGCAGCCAACAAGGACGCAGCGGTCGCACTGCCCAGCGGCACGATGCAGCGCTACCACTTGTACTGCTCACAATAGTGATGCCAATTTCCTTGGTCAGTGCCGCCGCCCAGCCCAGCAGCACCGCCGTCGCCACGTGCCGCCAGTGCGCGACTGCGCCGGCAGCGCGGCCGTCTGCTGCCGCCAGGTAACTGAGCAAGGCTGGGATGGAAAGAGCGGCGCAGAGAAGCTCCGCATGCCCCACCACCCCCGCCACAGCCTCTGTGTGCACCGGGTGCAGAGCAAACAGCAGCCCAGCAAGGAAGGGCTCCATCTCAGTTGCCAGGTTGGCATAAGTGCGGGCCCCGCTGCCATTTCCGCTTCTGCTGCCGCTGCCACTGCCATCGCCGCTGCTGCCGCCGCTGCCGCTCTTGTCGCCTGCCAAAGGAGAGCCAGTCTCTGGAGCAGCTGCGGCAGCAGAAGCTGCCTCTGTTGATGCCACCAAGGCTTCCGGTGGTGCCCGTGTGCTGAGCAGTCGGCGGGAAGCTGCCAGCTGGCGGGCAAGGCGGTACACCAGGACAGTTACCAGTGCATGAGTGGCCACATTTGTGAGGTGAAACACAAAGGGCCTGGCTGTGCGCCCCTCCATGCCACGACGTCCAAGCGCCTGCTGCCCCGTCTCCTGTGCCTGCTGTGTTTTGCCGCCATCTTGCCCTGCGGAAGGTCAGCAGGATGGACACATTGCTGGATCAAGTATTGTAAGCCTAAGCCAGTGCTAAACTTGTTGGCATATCAACAGCATCGGGGCTGGCTTTATGCAGATGTTGGATTCATCAAACCCGCAGGGGCAGCAGGGGTATATAAGTAGAGTGCTTTTATTAGTTTTGCTTGCCGCCTTTCACACCACCACCCACCTCTGCGCAACCCCCAGCTGGCCCAGTGCTGGGCGCGGAAGGAGAGGGTGGTCAGGGGGCGGTACGACTTGTGGCTCATGGGAGATCGAATGTCCTGGCCCCTACAGTAGTAAGGGAAATGTGTAAGTGGCAAAGTGAAAACGCTGGCAAAGTGCTGACAGCCAGATGCATCAACACCAGGGCAAAACAACCGGGGCATGACCAGCTATGCAGAGATCTCACCAAAAGTCGTTCCTGAACAGGGCCAATAGCGGTTTGTTGAGATCTGTTACGTCCCCATTGTAAACCTGCATCCATACCAACGGCAAGGCAAGAGGATATGAGACTATTTTGGCAAACTATTTCCATGCCAGTGCATCAAAGCAGGCTCAGCATGCCGGCCGCTAGACCAGCACCCTTTTGAAAGCTGCTACATAGCTCTCTCACTGCTGCAATGTGGTGTGCGCATCGACGCAGCAGGATGCTGGCCAACATCTGCGATGCAGAGAGCCCTACCACAGCGAAGGAGTCGTCGAAAGTAAACTGTGCTGGGAGGGCGTTGAGGTATACCGCCGCTGCCACCGCCGCCAACACAACGGGGGCGGGAGGCAGCCGTCGCCTCGTTGATCCCGCACCCCACATCGCAAATCAGGCGATAAACAGTCAAACACCGGTGTTGGGCGGTGTACAGTCGGGAACATCACGCATGGTAACTCGGCTCGACAATCGTGTTCTTAGCCTGTCAGGCAATCATTAAACCGTCGTGGTCATGAACATAAACTCGACTAAGGCGTGCTGGGCTATGGGTTTTGCGCACGATGGTACAGCTGCGCGTACTCCCAGCAGGTGAGCCGTCGGCACCGGCAGGGCATGCGCGACGAGTTTTGTTTTCACCAGATATGTACTGCTCGTTATGTTGCAGAGTTTATTTTCGTCATCTCATATTTAATAAGTGGGTCACAGTCACGCATATGCAGTGTGCCGTACTTCAACCACCAGTTCAACCACTGGCGGCATATTGAGGCGGCTTCGAAGGTGGCGTTTGTTGCCTGCGCTGCGGGGCGGCATCTGCCGGGCAGCGAGGCAAAGCAGCTCGGCCTAGGTCCAGCGCCCGCTCCTGCACAATAAGCATCAGAAGGCAAGCGAAAGTGGCTGGTCAGCTTGGGAGAAGACCAAAACGCGGCAGATGCCACACACAGGCAGCAATTTCGTCCCGGACAACCAGCACCTGTTATCGAGCCACGCCTTCTGAGAGCACGCACGACAACACATCATTGCAGCCGCGAGGTGCTGCGGCTTGAAGATTCAGCTTCACCTGCTGCATTCAATGCACCCACACCACCACAATATACCACACCTTGAGACAGGGCCACGCCAGCTGTCGCAACGCACAACACCCATTGCCGTCTGGCAGTATGCGTTGCACTGGCTAGTCTTTATTGGCGGTGTACCTACCAGCGCTGAAAATGCAATCACATTTGCAACTGCAAACAGGCGAGTGCAGGATGGGATAAGGTCAAGGTTTGCAACTGCCAGCCTTACCCCGCAACGGATGCCCGACGTCCGCACTGTTACCGATATGCAGACAAAACATTGACTGTGTGCAGCCACCCACCATTCACCCACCTAAAGTACCAATACACCCCAACCACACCCTCCCAGTTATGCACAAGGCGCTGTCAACCCACAGCTAGTGCTATCGAGGTATAAAGAGTCAATACGGATCAACACTAGCAGAACAACCGGCACCAACTGCAACTGCACACAATGAAAGAAATCAGCATACGCTGACACTAGCAGTCGTCCTTCTGGTACATCGGCTTGGCCCGCAATCGTTCCTCAGCCAGCGCGCCAGCAACCCTCTCAATCCGGCTCAGAACGTTGGTATGTGTGGCGACGGTCACAGCCTGGGTCTGCTGCACCGCTTCCACCCTGGTCAATGTTGCAGCCTGTGACTGCTGTGCTGCTGTCTGAGCCTGCTGTGCTGCTTCCACCGTAGCCAATGTTGCAGCCTGTGCTGGCTGTATTGCTGCCTGAGACTGCAGTGCTGCTTCGAACCAATGAAGAGTCAAGTCAGCCAAGGCAAGAGAACCCCAGCCTGCGCCGCAGCAGCCAACCTTGCATGCGTCACAACCAAACGCTCAGCGGGTCTGCTGAATGTGAGGGCCCGCCTGTGGCGTTGGCGACACCCTGCCAGAGCAGCTGGCAATAAAGATTATTGCATCGGAGACACAAGACGTAGGATGAGCGAAGTGGAGGTAGAAGCGACGGTACGAGTGTGCAGGTGGCTGCCAGGCGCTAGAAGAGAGCTTAGCATTCCGCAGGAAGCATGTCATAGCCATCATGCGCTCAACCGCTGCACGGCCAGCTCACGTTCCTTGCTGAGCCCAGGCTGTGGGCCGAGCAAAAATTCTCGCCCGCAGTGCCGGCAGCGACGACAGGCATTGTGGAGCTTGGGGCATTAGGGGGCAAAAGCGCCGGAAAATCTCTGCCTGCGGACGCCAAGGCAATGAGGCGTCCAGCCTCATCCGGGCGCCAAATTCACAGGCACGTTGCCAGCCCCCCTAGTGCATCTCCACCCGCTTGCACATGCACAGATGACCACATTGTGAGCGCCCGCCCGAGCTTTCCAGACAGTCTTCAGGCTTAGCGGTACATCGAAGTATGTGGCAGCAGTACGGTTTGCCTGTTACTTCGTCCGGGGGATTCCCAGCAATGGAACTTTTGTGTCGGACGCCATGAAGGCCGCTGTGGTGCTTGTGTGCCTTGCAGTGGCGGCGAAGGCCGTCCATTTGGACTTCTCCAGCGGAACACTTGATGGGTGGGAACACAGCTCGGACGCAAAGTACGAGGGAAAGCTTGCGGTGCAAAAGCCGGAGGGATTGTCAACCAACGCCTTGAAGGTGCGAGACGGGCGATCTGCAGGGACATAACTTTTGAGACCGATCATGCGGCTCGGACGTTCTCGCCGATTCCGGATGTAAATACCAGCAATTGATGAACCGCAGGTGCCCGAGAAAGCCAAACACTATGGCATTAGCAAGCTGCTGCCGGCGCCGGTGGACCCCGCCGGCGACCTGGTGCTGCAGTATGACTTGAAGCTCACCGAGGGCCTATCCTGCGGTGGTGCTTACCTCAAGTTTGTCACCGCAGACGAGACGTTTACGCCCGCTGGTCTCAAGGACAACACTCCTTACACCGTCATGTTTGGCCCAGACAAGTGCGGCGACACAAACAAGGTGCCGGGAAGGGCAGCGGCAGCGGCGGTTGACGGCAGGGGATGTTACTTGTTGTACATACACCGTTCATTTCTGTTGAAATTATTATTTGTTGAAGCACACCACCTCCCATTCTACACTACATTCCAGAACACACGGGTGCACCCTGCATTTAAATTTGCCATGCCGCCCTGATGCACTATTGGGAGTGCAAGCTGCATTTGCGGTTGGTGACGTCTGCCGCAGGTGCACCTCATCCTGCGCCACAAAAGCCCAAAGACGGGCAAGATTGAGGAGAAACACCTCCAGTCCCCTCCTCTTGTCGAGACCGACACCAAGACCCACGTCTACACCGCCATCCTGCGCGCCTCCAACAACAGCTATGCTGTGCTGGTTGACGGCGAGGAGAAGAAGGCGGGCAGCCTGTTTGAGGACTTTGAGCCACCCTTCAACCCGCCTGAGACCATCCCTGACCCTGAGGACAAGAAGCCTGAGGACTGGGTGGACGAGGCACGGTGAGGGCCAGGACGCAGGGGTAGCACGGTGCCACCAGCCAGGGTGTCTTCTGCTGGTTGGAAGCATGGAAGCGGTGTTTGTTCAACATGAGAAAAGCGCACAATCACGGAGATGCATATTCAGCCTGGAAGTGCAATGTGCTTTTGTTCTGTGGTTGCTGTTCCAGCCAAGCATTGCTGACGCAAACCTTGGCCTGATTTGAGACCTGCCTGGACCTGCCTGCCTGCCTGTTGTCTAAGTGGGCAAGAATCGAACCTGCATTGCTGTGCGTGTCCACCCTCGTGCAGGATTCCTGACCCTGATGCCAAGAAGCCTGATGACTGGGATGAGGATGCCCCACGGTGAGGCGCCGTTTCAGCCGCACCGTCACACTTGCCGGTCCAACAACGCCGTGCTATTGTCAGCGTTCAGCCGCTCGATCGCTGGTGGGTTGCCTGCTGGCGTGGCCCTGCCTTGTTGGGCAGCGAGCCTGTATCCTTTTCAGCGCACCTCACTGTGTGCATGGATTCTCGCCATATGCAGTGAGATTCCTGATGAGGAGGCCCAGAAGCCCGAGGGCTGGCTGGATGAGGAGCCTGCAGAGGTGGACGATGCTGGTGAGCGCAGCATGCAGAGCATGCACACCGCACCCATTTGAGTTATGGGTGCGGTCTGAGGCCACTGTGAGCCCTCCCGAAGCTTGTTGAAATGTTGGCTTGTGACGGCTTTCTGCTGTGAGTGGCAAGATAACCGTGCATTGGCAGTAGTGTTGCGCAGGCCACGCAGGTGCTTGTCGTTGATTGCCCCATTATGCCACAAAAAAAGTGAACTGTCTTCTGTCCCGTGATGCTGATCCCTGCTGGTGCAGAGGCCTCCAAGCCTGAGGACTGGGACGAGGAGGAGGACGGCGAATGGGAGCCACCCAAGGTGCCAAACCCCAAGTGCAAGGATGCGCCCGGCTGCGGCGAGTGGAAGCGCCCAACCAAGCCAGTGAGTCGGCTGAGTTCAAAGTCAACACCTGTGTGCAGGACTTCGTTGCATATTTTGCAAAGCTGCTGCCAGATGGGCGAGCATACAGTGCAGGTGTTGCCAGGCAAGGAACCACAGGTTGTCAGCGGGGTGAAAAGCAGCTATGGCAGCAGGTTGCCAGCGAGTGAGTTATGCCAGCACGAAGCACCAGCCCAGCAACTGCAACAAACATCAGCTGTGGTTTTGAACGAGCAGTTCGCTGCACAGCATGCCATGCAATGCCATGCTAGACATCCTTCGCTCTACCTATCTGCCTTGTTGGCTTGCTGTTCTCCCACAGAACCCTGCCTACAAGGGCAAGTGGAGCGCCCCTTACATTGACAACCCCGCCTACAAGGGTGTGTGGAAGCCTCGGGAGATCCCTAACCCTGAGCACCACAAGGACCCAGCACCTCTGACCAACATCGGCAAGGTGAGGCACAGCAAGGCTGGCTGGGTGGCTGGGTGGCTTGCTGGCTCATGCATTGTAGCCTGGTTGTGGTGGGGCAATGTATGGCTGCACGTGTGTGTACAGGTCCACGTACAACAGATCCCAACCTTGCATATTTATCCCCTTGTACTTTGCTGTACCGAACGCCACTGGCGTACCTATATATATATATATATATATGCCTGCAGGTCGGCGCTGTGGCCATTGAGATTTGGACCATGGATGACGGCTACTTCTTTGACAACATCGTGGTGGGCAGCAGCGAGGCAGAGGCAGCCGAGGTGCGGGAGAAGAGCTGGACACCCAAGAAGTCGATTGAGGTGAGGCTGGTGGCGCGGGTTCAGCTGTCTGCCTATACGACTGCCTGTTCTGCTAAATGTGCTGCAACGATTAACATTTGGGAGCACAGACCATGTCAGTCAGCAATCACAGACTTGACCTCAGATCACGTGCTGTGCGACTGACTGGTGCAGCTGCGTGGGTCGGCCTGCGTTTCAGGCAGCTGTCGCAGGTTGCGCTGCCATGAGGACAGAACAAAACATCTTCCTCCGCTACACTGCGCTATGCCTTCGTTCCCAACCACTAGTACTGGCACATCTGTCTGCTCGTTGCAGGACGCCCAGGAGGAGGAGGAGAGGAAGAAGGCCGAGGAGGAGGCAAAGAAGGCTGAGGAGGAGGCAAAGGAGAAGGGAGAGGTGCCAGATGCAGATGATGCAGACGCCGACGATGACACTGACTTGGATTTTGACGAGGTGCGCAGCCATGGCTCAGCTGAGCAGTGTCGGGAGCACAAGGCACCGACAGTGGGCTTGTTTTCAATGTTTTTGAGATGGGCGGGATGAATAGTTGAGCAAGTGGCGGGTGTATTTGCCGGGCGCTAGTCCATCGAGTTATCTGGTTCTACTGCGCCATGGATATTGCAGTGCTGCCGGGGGGCTGGCTGATTCCTGAGTTGAGTGTCTTGTTGCTGCAGGGTGATGCGGATGACAAGGCCTCTGAGGAGGAGAACAGGGCGGAGCTTTGAGACGTCTGCACGCATAGTAGCCTTGCTATTATGTCGCCATGCCCGCCATCGCCTGTTGTGGCCGGGACCCTTGCCTTAGCTTGAGTGCACACCTGTGTGCGTTTTGTCTGCTTGTCATCCTTAAAATCTGCTCGTGATTGGTGGGCAGCCTCGCCCATGAGCTGCATTTCATTTCTAGTGGCTGTAAGCCTCTCCGCACCGAAAAAGAGGTGGTGCTTCTGCCAAACTTGACATGTGTCACTGGACTTGGGTTACAGGGGCTGTTGTGGATATGGTTCGCCTGATCAACAACCTCAGCAGATACTGATTTGACTGCCAAGGAGGTGTAATGTGTTAAGCATGCACCAAAAGGCAGCGGCTAGTCGTGCGCAAGTTGTGGATGTGCCGGCTGGTGCCGGCGGCTGTTGGGGTATGCTGTGCTGGCTTCAATGATGCAATGCTGCCTAGTTAGCTACTTAGTCAGGTATTAGTCGGTGAAACAGCATGCTGGGTGAAGAAGCATGTGCTGTGAATTACAGCTGTGGAATAGCATCGGCCAAGAATAGGCGGCCCTCCATGCAGTACGCGTGCCGCCTCACCACGTGTACTGCGGCCTTTCCCTCTTCAAAGGTGCCGCCGCAGGTCCTCTCCACGTCCTGTTTCAGCGCCATGAAGGGTGCCCTTGTTCTACTGTGCCTTGCCGTGGCGGCACAGGCCGCCCACTTGGACTTTTCAGGCGGGATCGACGGATGGGAGCACTCTGCAGACAGCAAATATTCCGGCAAGCTTGAGGTGGACTCTCCTGGCGATTTGCCCAATGTGAAGGCCCTGAAGGTGCGGGTTGCAGTATACACCATGTCAATTCGAGCAGGTTGCGAAGGAGTGCTGATCAGGCCGCGCAACCTGACTGCTGGATCACTACGCTGCCTACAGGTGCCCGAGAAGGCTAAGCACTACGGCATCAGCAAGCTGCTTCCAGAGCCCGTGGACCCCGCCGGCGACCTGGTGTTGCAGTATGACTTGAAGCTCCCCAACGGCCTGTCCTGCGGCGGTGCTTACCTCAAGTTCGTCACAGCCGACGATGCCTTCACGCCCACCGGCCTCAAGGACGACACACCTTACACGGTCATGTTTGGTCCCGACAAGTGCGGATCCACCAACAAGGTGCGCGCGACGCAATGCTGGCAAGCGATCTGGCAAGCGGCGTATCTAGCAGGACCTCAGGAGAAGTACCTGGCAGAGGCGCCCGCTCCACTGCCGCTGCTGCCACCTGCACACCACCAGAGCTTCACACTGCCTGTCTTTTCCTATTGTTTCATGCTGCCATTCGCGTCCACAGGTGCACCTCATCCTACGTCACAAGAGCCCCAAGACGGGCAAGATTGAGGAGAAGCACCTTAAGTTCCCGCCTATGATTGAGACGGATACCAAGACCCACGTCTACACTGCCGTCCTGCGCGCCTCCAACAACAGGTGCGGCCCATGCCGCTCGCTGCATCGCTGCATTGGCCTCAAAAAGCAGCTGCCTGCGACGGCCACGCAGTTGTTAAAGTCTTGCACCCGCCCTCCTGCATGCACTTCATCATGAGTGGCAAGAGTAGGGCTGCTGGATGTTGTAGTTTCAAGAGCGCTGTGGGTTTTCCTGCACTTTAAATAGCCACACTCGTATCCATGACTGATGGTCGAGGTGTGTGCTGCCTTCTGCAGCTATGCTGTGCTGATTGACGGCATGGAGAAGAAGGCGGGCAGCCTGTTTGAGGACTTCGAGCCGCCTTTCAACCCGCCTGAGACCATCCCCGACCCTGAAGACAAGAAGCCCGAGGACTGGGTGGATGAGGCCAGGTCTGTGACTGGCTGCTGGCTGGCTAGTTGTTTCCAGGCGTCTTTGTTTGCTTGGGAGTTTCCTGGCTGGCCGCTTTGATGCCTGTGTGCTGGTTGCCTGCCTGGCCGGGTAGTTGATTCCAGGCGTCTGTGTCTGGGGCTGCCTGTCCTGTTGTTGCATGACTTGCATCACTTCCTGCGAGGCATAACAAAGCAACCCGGCAACAGCATGCTCCTCACGTCTTTCTTGTTGCTGAGCGAAGGTTTGAAACCTGCATTGGCTGTGGTTTCTTGCCCCTTTACAGGATCCCTGACCCTGATGCCAAGAAGCCTGATGACTGGGACGAGGATGCCCCACGGTGAGGCAAAATCGAAAGATAGCTATGGACATTGTAATGGCATATGTGTGAGTTGCTAAGGATTACCATATATGCGAGATGGTTACGAGGGTCATGTAGCATATGTGTCAGATGGTTAGCATCATCAACATAGCATGTGTGTGAGACATATGTGTGAGTGGCTGCGTATGAGAGAGATGCAACGATCTTTCTCTTTTTTGAAATGTGCCAGAGCTTGCGCATCTCAACACTTGAAGCAGCAAGTTCTTGCTCGCATGTAGTCAGCATTCACAACACTGTTTGCATTTGCTTTACTGCCCGAATTGTATCACCCTCCCTTCCCCCACACTGCTCCCACATAGCCTGATACCCTCTGTCACTTACGGGTCGCTGCCTACCAGTTTTCCGATTTCTGTTCTGTCACTTGCAGTGAGATTCCTAATGAGGAGGCCCAGAAGCCCGAGGGCTGGCTGGACGACGAGCCTGCTGAGATCGACGACCCCGGTGAGCACAGCGTGCGCAGCAAGCAACCTGTGATGCTAGGAAGTACAGCGTGCACAGCAAGCAACCCATGGTGCCAGGAGCACAGCGTGCGCAGCAAACAAATGGCGGTGCTACAGCCGGATACTGCATCCGGGCAGCACGCATGCTGCAGGCAGCTTGCAAGTATGCAGGCAGCTCTGGCGTGTGTTGCATAACCAGCACCTGCCTTACTTGCACTGTCAAAGCCTAGATGTCCATGCTCGCCACACCACGCCGAACCAAGTATGACCAAACACCCCAACCCGCCCCCCCCCCCGCAC